>CM071721.1:14893146-14914188 GCA_036630335.1 Physaria fendleri | reverse complement strand
TTAATAAAACTAGTTATTTTGCTCTTACAAATAAAAGCTTGGTAAACTTTATAGTGTATAACCCCGTAAGGCAAATGAGCTTGGTGAACTATTTCTAACTCCCTAAAACCCTAAGAAATTTTATGTACTTACTTAAAAAAAAAGACTAGTTTAGCTCACACTTCTTTCTTCAATTCAATTCTAATAAAAGATTTAATACAAAGAGCCATCCTAATTCTAATAAAAGATGTTTTGAAATATTCAATCAATCGTACCCGCATTCTTTGAAAACCAGAGCCTTTATCTTCCAGGTAGCTTGCAAAGCCTCGATCCAGGAACTAAACCGGTCCCCTTTGTTAACATCTATCTCCCTCCACAGATTAAATAGGTTAAGACCGAAATTACCTTCAAGCTTTTTCACAACAGATATCTCAAGGTCGTAGAAGATTGGAATGACCAAGAGATTTTCACAAACTTTCCCTTTTATTCTACATTCCATAATCCTTACCAGCTCATCCAAACACCATTGTGACTGCGTACTTTCCCTTTTATTCTACATTCCATAATCCTTACCAGCTCATCCAAACACCATTGTGACTGCGTGTACTTACTCGATAAAATCGCCAGTGCAATGTGCGACTCCTCGATCCTTTTGAAAAGGTTATCGAGATCTTGCCCCGCCTTCTCATCTGTATCTATGAACGCATTGATCCCGACCCTTCTCAGTGCTTTATAAAGATGGATGACAAGGGGTTTACGCAGTTCTTCTCCTCGGAAGTTGATGAACACTTGTGGTGGTGGTGGTGGTTTGCTATCGACTTTGGAAATGGCGGAAGTTGTAGTCATTGTTTTTGGAATATGATGATATGACTTAGATGTTAGATTTTTTCTGATAGAATTTCAATTTCATCACAATGGTATATATTTATATCACTAGCCAATGCGAAACACCGCGTATTTTTTTCATCAAGACTAAGACAATCGTGATTAACTTAATCTTAAAGACATGTTCTTACTACAACGTTTAGTTTATTCTACAAGACAAATTCTAACTTAAGAACTATAGTCTACACCACTTTCTTTGCTCGTCAATTTCAAACTGGAATTTTTTTTTTCTTAAGGCCCTAATTTGATTTTAAGTGCGACACGACGTGGACGGAGGAATGACAGGCACAAGTCAGCCGTCCGTAAATAAAAGTACAGCTAATTAAAAGGTTACTAAGTCAGAACTCAATACAAGAGGTTTATCCAACCAAAAAAAAAAAAAAAAAATCTAAAAAAAAAAAAAAAAAATCTCAACAAGAGTTTGTATAGTACACATTTTATAAGAATCTCATCAGAAATGTTTTAAATAAGATCTATAGTAAATTAGTAACTGACCTTCCAAAAAAAAACCCCGTAAATTTGTAAATGAATTGCCGATAGTAAATTAGTAACTGGCCTAGTACTCTTATTAAAGACACTAACGGATTATTGTATAATACAGCTATAAATTTTATTTTATTTTGTCAACGCAAAACAGCTTTAAATGTTTTAGCGAAGATCATGCAATCTTACAAAGCCATAAAAACGTAAATGTAAATAGAGATAGCTAGATTTGAACCGTCAAAAACTATTTGAACTAGATGATTTCTGAGTGTTTTTTTTTTTTAAAATAATTACATCAATGGATATATTACTGAGGAGAAATGTTACGTGATAATGCAGCAAAGATTACATGAAAATCGTATGAAAATTATATATAGGGAGGGGGAAAAAACAATTTGCTAAAATGATTATTACAACTACGACGGGTCCATTTTGAAACCAATGTCTTCAAACTTCCCAAGTCAAACATTTTTCAAACTAATGCCTTGGGAGATATCGGAACTATCTACCTACATGCATCAACGATGATGTAGCCAATTAGATATAGGTGCATACTAAACGAAGGATTGGTTTGTTCATTAAACTTAGTACAAGTGAGGTTTCAACTAAATTTATATACAACCTAGTTAAGTTATATTTTTTTAGAAAAAAGAGCCAAACCAAAATTTGAAGTTCTTTCGTGTAGCGCAAGTCACCCTGGTTTTCTGACGGAGTCAACGACATTGATAACATATTAAAGGGTAACCTCCATGTAACTTCCACACATTGATAACATATTAAAGGGTAACCTCCATGTAACTTCCACGACGCGTAATTTTTGAAGTCATGAAAGCTAGGTCCTCATCGAATATATTTGCTTCAATGAAAGAGTGAGGAAAGCAACATAACATTGGTATTTAGTTGATTAATAGGTTGACACTCAAATAGTTGACTTTTGGATTAGCTTGGTGCTTACATTGTGTGTAGGCGCATATCTGATATATTTCCGACCATGTTACCTGACCGTCAATATGTGAGCTTGGTGCTTACATTGTGTGTAGGCGCATATCTGATATATTTCCGACCATGTTACCTGACCGTCAATATGTGTCAGCAAGACAAAAATATATCTGTCGGAATTCCGGCCATCCAAATTGTCCATATATACGAAACATGTCATAAATAATAGTACAATTCTTCAAACTCCCTTGGAATTAAGGAAATCTCTATCCAAAAACAATAGGAAACGTGTAATGAACGTTCGATAGTCCTTCGACCAAATAAAACTGATTAATTTATTTTGACAAAATCCATCAAACTAGTTTTTTTTTTTTTTGGCTTTTCGATGATCTTTGTAGCCAAATATTCGCATTTTGTTGTTGTTGTTCTAGTTTTTTTTTTTTTTGGCTTTTCGATGATCTTTGTAGCCAAATATTCGCATTTTGTTGTTGTTGTTGTATCATGTCTGATTTAAACTTGCATTATTGTTAATCCCTATTGTTAATAAGGTATTATACTACTATTCGGTATAAAACAACATAATTTTTTTTTGTCAAGAGAGATTTCATTCAAATATTAAGCTGTTTCGTTACAATCGAAGAAAAATTCATCCTTGTTTTCTATAGGAAATTAAAGCTTACAACTACAACCATAACGAAAACAATATAAAGATAGGTAACTGCGACAAGACATAACTCTAAAATCGAATGGTCGAAAATCCCCGATGAAAATGGACTAGATGAAGATTCTATTGCAAATCGCAGACGGATGCAACCAATAGCTCTCAATGCCATATAGGACGAGCTTTGAATACTTCATAAAGGAGAAAGAATCCATTGACCTGAACTAATCCTTTCCGGAAAACAACATAATTATGATGTATTATATGAGACTAGTTCAAACTCATCTGAAAAACATTCGGAAAAATGTCCGAAAAATCCTATCTACTTTATTTTAATATGTGAACAATTCTGTCCCCATTTAAAGACATCTAATTTTTTAAAATTTCTAAATTAAAACACAACTTTTAAATTTACCACATTTTAAGACATGATGATGTTAAGTGACATCATAGAAAAACGTTATTTTTTTTTAGTTAAATGAGCTGTGGCGGCAATGTGTAGATGACATGAAAGATGCTGCTTAGAAACAATCAAATAATTGCTTAAACAAAACCATTAGGCAAGCATCGAATTTGTGACATCTCATGAGTAATTGAGGAGAGCTTATCCCTTTAATGTAGTATTTGCGTATGTAGTATTAGTATCAAAAGTTATTGTGGTACAATGGCTAAGTTCACCTCATTACTCATGAGAGGTCATTTAAGCAATTATCTGAATGGTCTATGTAAACAACATATTCTATATCATTGCCATATTGTCAATACATCGTCGCCATGTGGTATTTAACAGAAAAAAAAATTAACAACGTTTTCCGTGAAAAATGAAACACTAAAAAAAAAATATAGTATCATATTTGTTTTTAGGTTTTGTTTGTCAATTGTTTTATTAGGTTAAGGGTCAACGCTCACAAGTCACAACTATTTTACTAATTTAGTTTTGGGATGATGGCTGGAGTTGAGGGTTATTTTATAGATCGATTCTATGTGACCCGGTAAAACAAACCACTATAAAAATTCAGGCCGGTCAAACAAAACATTATTTTATAAATTTTAGATTTAAAAGATGTTTTTAAATTTTTTGATGCCCTAACTGCCTAACATATGTTTTATTATTATAGTTTTCACGCCCGTGACCGTCCAATAAACTGTAACAGTTGTTTAAAAAGTTGTAATTTTGCAACTGGAAGAGAAATCCAATTAAGTCGGTCAAAATCAAATATGACAACTATCAACAGTTTGGAGTTAGAAATAACTTCTTTCGGGTTTTGGCATTCCACTAACAAATGCTGGGACTAATTTCCCGTTTGAAAATACGTTGACCAAGTCAGCTACCTGTAAATTTTCTGATATTTGGTACTTGACCCTTTTTTGCTGAATAATGAAAATGTTTGGCTTATTATTTGGTTTATGAAAAATTGATAATTTTTCCTGATAATATATATATATATATTACAAGTAATAGGTATAATTTTGGGTACCAATTAATATTTTTACTGGTAACAAATATAATTTTATGAATAACTGATATATAACATATTTTTATGAAGCAAAGACTTGTGGGTCTTGGGATTAGTCTACGAGACCCTATTACCGGACGAACTCACTCTTTCTCGGCTGTAGCGGACCTTGTGGTATTTCCACTCATAGGAAAGGCGTCTGCGATTCTAGAAACGCTTAGGCGAGCCATTGACTTGGACATCTCGCAGCTTCATTTACTATCGGATTCAAAAACTTGCATTGATGCAATCAATGCTTTTTTTGGGTCTAAAAGAGATCTATGGTGTTCTTGGTGATATCCTTTCACTCTACTCTAGCTTTGACGCTTTATCTAATTCCTTTGTTCCTAGAATCAAAATTGCAACGCCGATGCTATGGCGAAAAATATTTTGAGAGATGCCACCCTTGAACGGGAGCTTGTAGCTATAATTTGATTTCTATTTTGAATGAAGTAATACCATTGACAAAAAAAAAAGTAGGTACTAAAAAAAATTGTAACCAAAAATGGACCACGCCCATTTTTGCTCCCACAAAACTGTTGAGGTTATTAGGCACTAAAGGAAAATGGACCACGCCCATTTTTGCTCCCACAAAACTGTTGAGGTTATTAGGCACTAAAGGGGTTAAAAAAAAAGAGTAAATATTGTTTTAGTTATGTCTATAATTTAGGTTATTCACTTAATAAAACAAAGGGTAAGAAAACTTATTCACAAACGGAAGATTGTAAAATATGAGCAAAGTCAACAAGAACTGGCAGCCAAAGAAAAACAAGCTAGGAGAACGATGGCACTATACAAAGTTTTTTTGTATGAAAAGCACTATACAAAGTTAAGTAACTCAATGGAATATATTAATGTCCGAGGCGATTAAGCTCGGTAATATAATATAATATATCTATTGAAAATATCATGTCACTATCGATTCACCAGAATCAACCAACCAGAAGGCAAGAACAATGTGAAGAAATCTTCTTGTATTTAGTTTGCACGTTACTTCACGTCGTCACGATCTTTTAAATTATTTCTTAATTATAATTAATTTAAGAACGGGTCATCTGTTTGTGATGGCGGTCGAGTACTTTCTCAGAAACTTTCAAATTATATTATTTTAAATTATCAACATATATATACTTGTTCTCAATTCCCGGCTATTCCTTGCTCACAAAATGAAAAACTACGAAATTAATAAAACTGTTTATATAAACTTCGACAAAAATGCCTCATTTGTTTCTTATTTCATCAGCTACCTCGTTGCTGCTTTTAAAGGCCTAGGGATCGATGCCGTATCTGACAAAACCTGCCCGGAGCAAAAGAATGGTCTGTTCTTCGGTGTCAATCTTGTTTTGGTGGTTTTCTCTAATCCTTACACATTTTCCGAGGCGTGCCTAACAAACCTTGTGGAGCTTCAAAAGTTCCGGCAAGAAAAGGGTCATCTGGTGGTTCCTGTATTCTACGAAGAAAGTGTATCAGCAATCAAAGAACAAATGGAGAGAAGTGACGCCTTTGCGGTGCACGAAAAGTCATTTTCTGTTGATCAGGTGGCTAAGTGGCGGCGCGTGCTAGTCGAAACGATTGAATTACAAGGTCATGACCATGACCTAAGGTATGTTACTGCAACCCTGGACCCTAAAATTGTATATATTAATTGTCTAACAATCTTATGTTTGGGGCTGTCAAAGTGGACACCCATCACATGGACTTGATCCGCCCAATTTTTTTTTTTGCAGTTGGAAGTTGACCAATTGACGAATGTTCAGTTGAACACAAACATAATTTGATGTGGATGTAAATGGATGCCAAGTCCAATTGGACTAATATTTTGGGACATAACCATCTTATCTACTAATGATCTTATGTCCAATTGTCGATAGAAACTACTATCTCAATCTAGACCTTCACCGGATATATATTTGATGGCATTTTGCATGCCTCGTAATTCTAGCTGTATTATAATTTTGAAATTTAATTTCCTTCATTTTAGAACATTGATTATTTTTTAAAAAAAACCATTCACTAAGATACTGTCTGTTCAAAACAAGATAGTTATGATGCAAATAGCTGATTGATTTTTAAGTTCTTTTTTTTCACGCGATTTTAAAGTTAATTATACAAATGATTACATTTTATTCAGTCACATAAAAAAGTTTACATTCTAGAATAGTGAAATTATTTCAACGTCGAAATCTACCATTCTAAAGTACAAAAAAGTTTTATTTCTCAAATTTGTTATTCTTCAAAACAAGAAATAATTATATACATTTATTTATGTATTCCAAAAATCTTCCCTTATTCCATAGTAGTTATTATGTTTGTAGCTTCCAAAAGATTGTCCTTTGGCTTTTATAAATTTTTTTGACGAATATATCATCCTTTAGTGAAAAAAATGATAATATATAAAATTATCTTTTTTTTGGTCAACTTATAAACCTATCTTTTATACAACAAATTAATGTTACAAAAGATACAGCAAAATTAATTAAATTAATAATAATTCTTTTTTTTCATTTTTTTTTGTTTGCAGTGAAGAGTCCGACTTTATAGATAAGATCGTCGAAGATATATTTGACAAGTTATTTCCAACAGAACACATTGGGAACCAAAAGGTGATAAAAGAGCTAGAAAACTTGCTGTGCAAGCTACCATGGGGCCGTCGCAGTCTAGCCATTTTAGGCGAGCCTGGAATAGGCAAAACAGAATTGGTTAAAGCCGTCTTTCAAAAAATGTCCAGTAGCTATGATGCTTCATACATTATCAGATTTGGTAACAAAGAGAAAATTAATCTTTTTTCTGATGAAGACTTCAAAGAGGTTCCTATGCAAAAGTTTGACCTAAATCAAGACTCCGAGCCATGTCAACGTCCAAAAAGAGTTCTCCTCATTCTAGATGATGTCCAAAGTGCTTCAGATGTGAAGGATTTTCTTGTTGGGTATGATAGGTTTGGTCCAGGGAGTTTACTGGTCCAGGGAGTTTACTCATCATAACCTCAAGACATAGAGAAGTTCTTACACAGTGTGATATAAATGATATTTATGAGCTCAAAGGTCTAAGTAATGAAGATTCCTTAAAGCTATTCACAAGGTATGTCTTTGAGGAAGATGTTCATGATGTAGATGAAAAATCTCTAAAGTTTTCAGTGGAAGCGATTAAACATTGTGATGGAAACCCATCAGCTATTGTCTCACGCGGTAAGAAGATGAAGCAGGCTTTGAAACAGTTTCTCTTTGTCATCGCCATACACAACTATCAGTCTGATGTTCAGAAGTTCCCGGAACGTGACGTAGCCAAGTATATGTTGAATACCTTCGGAGCTTCCTACTTGGATCTTGATTCTGTGCAACAGTCTTTCGTTTGTGCCACCTTATACAACTATCTATCGGTTCTTAAGAATCTGCCACGATTCATAAGCTTTCCGAGACATGTCCTTGACCTAAGGATTCCCCATATTGGTCAAAGATTTGTGCTTGCTCGTCTGCCTTATAAGGTAAGAGAGCTCACAAATCTTATAGTTTTCTTCTTGCTCGTCTGCCTTATAAGGTAAGAGAGCTCACAAATCTTATAGTTTTCTTTTCATTTTTTCACAGAATATTTTTTCTCAAATCTTATAGTACTTATAATTACACACTACAATAGATAGAGCATTTCCGACCACCGTATTCGTCAGAATTTAGTAGGAAATATAATTTCGTTCAAAATGGTTGGATACTTGTAAATAGACGGAAAATCCATTTTCAAAGAAATCCGGTCGGAAAGTTCTTTTATTTTCCGTCTATTTCAGTTTCCGAGAAAGTTGCGCTGACCATCTTTCTGATAACATATTAGTTGGAGATTAGACAGAAATTGGACTGAATTTCCGTCCAATTTCTGACTAATGTGAAAATTTGCATCAACTCGATGAAATTTAGTCGGAATTAAGTAGGAATATTTCCTCCTAATTTGGAAAACGCATTTTTTTATTGTAGCGGGCATATAAGGATCTACATGCGTTTAATAGCTGAGATAGTAATAAAAATGTCAAATATTGCATATTTTTTGTCAAGAGCCAAATATTGCATTTTGTTTATAGAGAAATTTATAGAGACCGTCATTTCTATGTCTAAATCTTATAAGAACTGGCATTTCGAAATTTTGTGAACAGTAATATCATAGACGGTCTTAGTATCGCGTGCCACTGTCTGCGACAAAAAAATTCACAAACCTATCTTCGAGATTATACAACAACATTACTCATTGATCAGATAGAACCCAAAATTCTAAATCTTAGTGGTTGTATCGAGGGAAAACATTTTGAAGAATTTCTAAGGAGCATTGGAGAATGGAGATTTGAAGGCAAGATTCTGCAACATAGAGTCAAAAGAGATGAAATATGCCCTCATTGCAACTCAGCTAACGAAACCGGATCACATCTCTACTTTGATATCACATTTAGTTGGTCGATTCTGACAACATTAAGAAATCGGATACAAAGTTGGGAGGTTGTACTCTCTTCCATGCTGAATCTCACAGGGTCAAAGGCTAAGAAGATTCTATGCCAAATGGAGTGGCAGTTAACTGTTTATGGTCACTGGATTGGGAGACATCATCGTATTTACAGACAAAGTTACAGATCATCGCAAGTCCCCAGATTCATCAGAGCCATGGTTTCATGTCTGATACACAGAAGGCTAAAGAGAAGGCTAAGTCTTCTCATGTTCCATCCTTCTCTGTGACAGAATCTCAGCGTACCACTCATTTCCTTATTTGCCTTATCCGTCAACAAATTAAACTTGATTTTCAAAATATTTATTGGATCAAAACCAAAAAAAAGAAGTTATTCAAAAAAAAAAAAAAAACCAAATGGTTGTATCGAGGGAAAACATTTTGAAGAATTTCTAAGGAGCATTGGAGAATGGAGATTTGAAGGCAAGATTCTGCAACATAGAGTCAAAAGAGATGAAATATGCCCTCATTGCAACTCAGCTAACGAAACCGGATCACATCTCTACTTTGATATCACATTTAGTTGGTCGATTCTGACAACATTAAGAAATCGGATACAAAGTTGGGAGGTTGTACTCTCTTCCATGCTGAATCTCACAGGGTCAAAGGCTAAGAAGATTCTATGCCAAATGGAGTGGCAGTTAACTGTTTATGGTCACTGGATTGGGAGACATCATCGTATTTACAGACAAAGTTACAGATCATCGCAAGTCCCCAGATTCATCAGAGCCATGGTTTCATGTCTGATACACAGAAGGCTAAAGAGAAGGCTAAGTCTTCTCATGTTCCATCCTTCTCTGTGACAGAATCTCAGCGTACCACTCATTTCCTTATTTGCCTTATCCGTCAACAAATTAAACTTGATTTTCAAAATATTTATTGGATCAAAACCAAAAAAAAGAAGTTATTCAAAAAAAAAAAAAAAACCAAAAAGAGAAGTCCTAAATGATAAAATAGCTGTGTGAAAAAAGAAAAAGAAAAAAGAGTTTCTTAACATTTATATGTGAATGTGGTTGTTGTAATTTGGGAAAAATGTAACATTAACATTTATATGTGAATGTGGTTGTTGTAATTTGGGAAAAATGTCACATAATACATGAACTTCTTCATTTTCCCATTTTAATACATCTACTATAGCATCCTCTTATCAACTCTGAAATTTTTGTCTAAATCCGATTTAATCCCAACTTTTAAATTTGAAGCCGTTAAATACATGTCGTTAACTCAATAAGCGGCTGTTAATAATCATGTTAATCCCACGTTACTATTTCTGTTAATCAAAACGCTGAGAATAGTAACGTGGCATTAACAGGGTCATTAACAACCATTTAGTGAGTTTAACAGGGTCATTAACAACCATTTAGTGAGTTAAAGATATGTCTAAAACGGCTCCAAATTTAAAAGTTGGGGATTAAATAGGATTTAAGCAAAAAGTTCATGATTTATTAAGGGGACGGAATAGTATGTATATTAAAATGGGGATACGGAGAAGTTTGCGTATTATTTGACATTTTCCCGTTGTAATTTACTCAATGTTTTATTATTATGAGCATGTTATCAGTATGGTTGTTGTAATTTATTCAATGTTTCAAGTATTTCGGTTTGGTTCATATCCGGGTTTGGATATTCGAATTTACAAAAAATGTATTCAATTCGGATATTTTTATATATCAATTCGGGTTTAGATCGGATTTAAGATATTTTGCTCATACCAGTCTTAGCCTATAGCCACTAAGAACCACAGAAATAAGGGTATATACTTTTGGTGGGAATAAATATAACAACTAGACTCAAAAAATTTAAAAATCATTTGGAGAAAAAAGACTAAAGATCATTGTGGAGAAAAACATACACTAAAGATGTTGCGGTGGAATTAGGCATGGACATTCGGTTCTTCGCCTCGGTTCGGATCGATTCTTTCGGGTCTTGGTTCTTTATATCTAGTACATGTTTAGGATTCAAATTAATTTTGGTTTGGTTTCTATCCGGTTCGGGTATTATACTTGATACCCGAAATGGCGAAATTATCCAAAATTTTTGGTTCTCATCGAGTTTTGGTTATCAAATAGTTACTTGGTTACCAAAATATCCAACTGGAACCTTGCATCTGTGGAAGAGCTATTCAGCTACATCTGAAAGCTGAGAGAGGAAAGATTGTCAAGTTTCTAGCTGGTTTGAATGACTCTTATGATGTTGTTAGAAGACAGATTATTTTGAAGAAGATTCTTCCTACCTTGACCGAGGTCTACAACATGTTAGATCAAGATGACAACCAAAGAGGATTTTCTAATAATAATATGATGGTTCCTGCATCATTTTAAGTATCCAAGACATAAAATTTCAATGTTTCAGAAGAAAATGCAGCCATCTGTTATATGGCTTCAGGACCCCACAAAGGAAAATCTATTTGTTCTTTATAATCTTGCTGGTTATATAGCAAAGAAGTGGTACAGGAAGCATGAATTTCCTCCTGGTTTTGGAACAAAGGGAAAGACTAATGAAAAGTTTCAGAAGAATAAATCTGTCATAGCTCAGGTGGAGTTGTCTGCAATTTCTGAGGATAAGAAGATATGAATGGTTTGATGGATGGACAAGCTGACTAAGGATCAGATTCAACAGTTTATTGCTTTATTATGTTCAAAATTGCAGACACAAAGAAATGATAAAAATCAGGGAGTTAGCTCATCTCAAACAGCTTATGATCACATTGGTATTTTACTATGACGAGTAAAGATTTTTCCAAGCACTCAAAATGTAACGTCAATACGTGTATACGCGTTATTGGTTGCATGGGGCCCTCTTAGCTTTATTGTTCCAATACGCGTTATTGGTTGCATTATTGTAATCTCCGTGGTCCGAAAAGTTACTTTAATGAGGGCAATGAAGAATCTTGACTATTTAGTATGGTCATCGGCGAAAATTCAACCAATGCACTCAAATAACATCAACACATGTATATAAAATTATTTCTGACGGTGGAGCCTCTTATATCTTCTGCTCAAGCTAATGACCAAACGTTCTATAACTTGATTTTGGCAGAACCTAAAAATCAAATAATCAATTTTGACTAAATTTACCATATTATTTTACGCATGGAGGTATGCTCTGTTTCGGAGGTCAAAGAAAACCATATTATTTTACGCATGGAGGTATGCTCTGTTTCGGAGGTCAAAGAAATACCACCGCAATATCAGGTCTTCCTCAATTTCAGGGCAGACGTGCAATGGAATTTCGTGAGCCATCTCAACAGGGCCTTGGTATCGGAAAACATTAACGTCTATTGGGACCGCGACGAAAAACTTGAAGTTGTATCGGTAAAAGAATCGTTGAGAAGGATAGAGGAATCTAGGATCGCTCTGGCTATCTTCTCTCCGATGTACCCCGAGTCAGACTGGTGCATCAAAGAGCTGGATAGGATTACGGATTGGCTATCTTCTCTCCGATGTACCCCGAGTCAGACTGGTGCATCAAAGAGCTGGATAGGATTACGGATTGCACGGTCAAAGGATCACTTGTACCAATTCCAATCTTCTACAAGGTGGAGCCACTGAAAGTTAAATATTTGGAAGGAGACTTCGGTTATAGATTTAAGAGATGGGCTGAAGGGAATTTGATGGAAGAGAAATGGGCTACAGCTTTCAAATTCGTCTCTAACATGTCGGGAATCACCGTCGACGGGAACAGGTACCCATAATATTTAGATAATTCATTAAAAAGCTATATATACTGCATGAATCAATTAAAGTATGAGATGATACCTTTTTTTTTACAATGACATTCTTATAGTTTTTAATAAGCTTCATAAATTATAGAAACTTATTTGTAAATTTTAATATCAAAGTGTAAAAAAAGGAAAAAGGAATTGTCGTAAAAACGGAAATGATAGAGAATAGGCGACCTATATATATATTCTTTTATATAAGTGATGCAAACCATAGGACTAAGGTTTTTAACTTTTCGATCGACTGGAAATAACTGTTTTTTTAAGTCAATTTCCACCAAAACAAAATAGTTTGCAATCAAATTTAATCATTTTAATAAAAATTATTAAAATATCTAAAACTACATTAAAATTGAACCAAAAATAACCATTTTTTAAGAAATTTAATATGTATATTTAATATTATAACTAAATATGATTAACCATACCTATAAATACATATTGATTAAATATTTTGGGTACTCTTCGATTCCAACTCGGTTCGAGTTTGGTTCGTGTTCTTTGATTCTAAATATTAGAAACCATTCGGCTATTTTAAGAATCAAATTCCTATTATTCGATTTAGTTTGATTCGGTTTTTCGGTTCTGGTTCTTTTACATATGTCTAATCGGATGTTTTCTACTTCTCTTTTGTTTTTGTCAAAACCACAAACTTTCATTATTCCAAATTTTTAAGGTCTCGTACAGATAAACAATGATTCAGAGAATATTTTGCAATAATTTAAGTATCTATGTTTTCTTCTAGGAGTACAAACAAAAGCAGGGCATAGAATATGGATATCCTATAAGGTATCATGAAGGTCTTGATGACTTGAGTGTAAATTGATGAAATCAATTCACTCTTTTAATTTAGATAAAATGTGCAACCACGAGATCTCCAACTCAATGACGCACTACAGTGATACTACAACGGTCATCCCTTCTCCGATGAAAAAGAAACTGCAGCTTCTTTGATTTGTGTGTTAGATGTGATACCTTTTCACGGGTTTCTTCGAGTCGAGATAGAGGTTCACCGATTTTTTCCTCCCGAATATGTAATTAGTCATTTTTCAAGCGAGGTTGAGGGAAAAGATTGGTATCCTTTCCACTCTCAAGCATCTGCAATGGTCTTATTTATCGTTTCCGCTTGCGAGAAACGCCTTTGTGGAAGATTAGGAAATTCTATAATTTTCATAAACTCCACAAATTCAAGGCGCCAATGATCTTATACCGAGACCCGTATGTGAGTTTTAGAGCACTCATGTATTCATCTACAATCGGGAGATCTGAGTGGGAGAAATGAGTTTCCTAAGATACTAGAGCTCTTGTTTCTCTAGCAAAACTTCATTGAAAGAAAATTGCTCAAGAGTCTCTTCTTATCTGCACCTCGCAAAAAGAGAGATATTGATGTCGGAAGCAATCTGAGTGATGAGACCAATGTTGAAGAAGGTAAGATCTATGGAGAGAAGTATTTTCAGGGGAATTTTGAGAAATTGATGGAAGTTAAAGTTAAGTATGATCCGGAGAATTTCAGAGATATTGATGTCGGAAGCAATCTGAGTGATGAGACCAATGTTGAAGAAGGTAAGATCTATGGAGAGAAGTATTTTCAGGGGAATTTTGAGAAATTGATGGAAGTTAAAGTTAAGTATGATCCGGAGAATTTCTTTAGATTACTCCTCATGTTCGTGCAATGTAAATATCTTGGGTTAGGATCACAGTTCGTCATAAATTCTACTATTTTTGTAACAAAAACTTTTTGAGGGGAATTTTGAGAAATTGATGGAAGTTAAAGGTAAGTATGATCCTGAGAATTTCTTTAGATTTGAACAGAGTATTCCTCCAGGTAAGTATGATCCTGAGAATTTCTTTAGATTTGAACAGAGTATTCCTCCTGTTATTAGTACAACAATGTAAATCTTTGGAAGGTTTATCATGTTTAATATGTTATTGTATAAGTAAAAGGTTGTATGCATTATAGTTCATATAATTTGGATGATTGTTTTGGTGCCATTGTTGTATTTAAAGATCAATAAAGAACGGGGACTCTGTTCATGATTCTAGTTCGCTATGAGTTAACAAACCCATCAGAAATATTATGGAATTGTATGGTTGAAATCCCTAAATTTATATTATTTTTTTCACCAACCCCTAAATATTTTTTTTTTTTTTGTTAAAAGGCATTCATATTAATAGGTTATATAGTTTGGAGTTAATACAAGGGACTAACGAGACTTCAGTAATGATAAGACTTAGAGAACTTCCATGCTAATTTTCTATCATAGAAGTAAGAACCAAGGCTACGTTTTTACTGTGTCGTGGACTTTGGCGACCTGATTCCCTTGGTCCTTTTGATCAACAATTTCTTCAAAGCAGAATGTGACTTTCTTTTCCGACTGCGAGAGCATTAGTTTGAGACAGTCTTGGATTTCTTCCACTGTTTGTACTTGATCGTGGTGTGATTTCTTGCGACGTTTCTCACTTACTCCCTGAGGCTTGAATTGGTGAGAAACTTTAACACATCCTAATGAATGTTGAGCCTTGGAATAAGCCTTCCTTTCTTCCTTGACTTGATCTCTATTCTCAGTTAGAGTTGATGGACCTTCTTGATGAAGTTTATCTTGTTGACGCTGAAGATGCCATCGCAATGATCGGGCTTTGGTTTTTGAAGTTTATCTTGTTGACGCTGAAGATGCCATCGCAATGATCGGGCTTTGGTTTTGGGGTGTGGAGCCACTTTTTGGGGTCGGGATAGAGAGGTACATGAAGGGTCCAGATCACTGTTCATAGCGTGACTAGGAGAAGGAGGGAATTGAAATGAGACTTGATCTAATGAGTTAAGATCATCACCTGCGAAGTTTTCCTTTTTTGGCTCACCCGACATATGAATTGGTGAATTAGTGACAGGTGATAGATCAGTAAAACAAACTGGAACAGATTCCTCACTAGCTATGATGTCGATATCTTTAGATTGAATAGCCAACTCATGAGCCTGTTTAGAAGCAACAATCGAATCTGTATGCTTAGGGGCAATTTCAGTACCTGCTCTGTGGGTAGTATCATCAATCTCCATGTTTTGATCTACAGATGCAGGGACGTTTGAAAGAGACGCAACAAGAGACAATTGCGATGAATCAATGGCATGGTCAATGATCATATCTCCATCCTTTGATTTGGTAGATGGGTTAACCTCCAAAGTTGATTTCGATTCCACAGTTTTCAACTCCTTTGATTTCGCCTTTGAAGGAATCGGTTCTGTGGCTAATTTTCTCGATGGACAACGATGAGGTTGGTGTCCATAAGAGTTACATAGCGAGCATAAGTGAGGTAATCTACCATAATCAATTGAAACCAATACGGAATCACCATTTGAATCCTTAACCAGAACTGAGGGTGGCAATGGTGAACCTAGCGGAACAATAGCCCTAATGGTCGCAGTTCCAAGAGAAGTTAAAGGGAGAGATGCACGGGTACCAGGGATTAGATTTGCAACACCTCCAGCTATCGTTTTGACTCCCTCTTGTGACCAAAGCTGAGGAGGAATGTCCCGGATGGTGAGGATAGTTGTGGCAGATGAGAGCTTTGGCGGAGGAGCTAAAGAAGAACCCCTAAATATTATAACTTGAAGATAAATTGTGCATCTAATATAGAATAAAAACTATTACTAGTCTTGTCTAATGGATTTGAAAGTCAGAAAAACAACAAAAAGTGAAAATGAAATGGGTGTACAAAACTAAGATTTAGAATATGTCAATATATATATTTTTGTCAAGATTCAATATATACTAATAAAATTAATAGTGAAAAACGTTTGAAATGGGACTAGTCTCTGATTTTGAAGGTTCATGCATATTCATAATTGATATTTCAGTGGAGTCTAATTATGTTCCATTCGCCGAACAAAAAGTGACGTTACTGTGTGTAACATCTTATTCAATTCATAACTCATGCTTTTGAATAGAAGCCACACACTAACAAAACACCACTTGATCTTCAACTTTTGTTCATAACTCATGCTTTTGAATAGAAGCCACACACTAACAAAACACCACTTGATCTTCAACTTTTGTCTTCAATTAACTAAAATAACTAAACTTTTCATTATAGAATTTATATTACATAAGACTTACTCTGTGACTTTTTGGCGGAGAATCCTAAACTGCTCAGGAGAAAGAACAGCACGCCATTCTTCATCTGTGTTTTTAACCAACGAACCAGGATCCGTCATGACTAACTTAAACCAGAAGCTAAAATTGCCAGAATCAAGTGTCTTTTGAATGATCAGGTAAGTTCTTATCTTCTTGAGATCATTGTAGTGAGGACTAATGTGTGGGCCAATACTCACTGATGTATGTCTCCTGCAATTGCGTCTATATGAATACTTATAGACTGGTAGGTTACTGAATTATGCACGTGTCAGTAGATATGTTAGACAAACAGGCGCAACATTCCAAATTTTGTGTTAGCAACATATATTAAGTTACAAATCACAATTGCTCTTGCAACAAAATTTTCTTTTGGTAAATTGATTTCTGAACCTAGAGAATCATTGTTGCTAAAAACCGAATGATATAAGTTTGTGAATCTGGTTGATGATACAAATTAAAGCATTTCATTAAGGTTTCTTCATGTTCAGACAATTATCTGCAGCTTGTCCAAATAGCTCTTGGACTTGCTTTAGCTCCTTCTCTGTCAAACAACCACTTGAAATCAGCTTCAAATGCATAGACAGTTGCAACGGTATGCAACGATCTTATCAGTCTAGAACTCTAAAGAGAACTCTATGCAATAACGGTATGCAACGATCTTATCAGTCTAGAACTCTAAAGAGAACTCTATGCAATCAATGAGATCTTATCCATTCCATCTAGAACTCTATAAACAGAACTGTATACAATGCTCTTAGCCGTCTACAACTCTGTAAAGAGAACTGAAAAGCAAGGGTGACCAGGAGATTTTACCTGCAGCTTCTAGTTGCTCTTGGAGTTCTTGACCGATAAGATCATTTTCCACCTGACGGAAAAAAACAACAGAGAAGGAAAACAGCACAAAGCAGTTAGATGATTACAAATACGGATTCACTATCAATGTGACTTGTTTTACCTGAAGTTCTGCTATCCTTTTAAGCTGAGCTTCTTCACCACCTTCTGACAAAGGAAGTGCTGCAACCAAAGCATCAAACTGTTTAGCAGCCTTAACTAAACCAGTACTAAGATCCTTAGGTTGCTCAGGAAAAGGTGTAGAATCATCAGTAGCTGTAGTTTCATTAGCAGGTGGTTCAGGATAATTAGGAGAAAGCTGAACAGGAGGTGCATCTCTTTGCAATGTCCCAAACGCATTGAAAGTGATTGCAGCTATTGAGTTCACTTGCTCTTGTAACTGTGAGATTATATCCATTTCTAAAAACCTTTAAACGAGAATAAACAAGCATCAAATTCACAGTAATATTTCTAAAAACCTTTAAACGAGAATAAACAAGCATCAAATTCACAGTAATCATATAGACGACTTCGAACCTAATCCACTTAGTTCAGATTCATTTCAGCTGTATCCACTAAACTTGAGGAATTCGTTTATCACTTCAAGAGAGAAAGCGAGAATGAAACAATGGTGCAAAACGGTTAAAAAAAAAAGGAAATCAATGAAGAGAAAAATTACATCTCCAATGAGATTTCCGAAGGAATTAATTTAAGGAAGAGACTTACCGTCGCTAAGATTTCTCCGGCGAGGCAGGGGAAAAATGAGATTTCCGAAGGAATTAATTTAAGGAAGAGACTTACCGTCGCTAAGATTTCTCCGGCGAGGCAGGGGAAAATGTTGGACGACGACAGAGTATCGCCGTGACTTGGGCGTTATTTTTGGGTCGTGATCATAAGTACCCCATTCTCTTATCACATGATCGTATATGCCCCTCTCTCTTAATTTCTTTTCTTTGTTTTTTATTTTAGTCAAAAAATTGTAAAAAGACCAAAATACTTTTCTTCTTTCCATATAATTACAATTTACCCAGCCACATCATCATATTTTATTCCTTTTAATTTAATATTATTTTTTTGGGTTGAACTTAATATTTATCTAAGTTATAAAATATGTATATATATATATAATCCTTAATTCCTTTTTTGTCAATAAATGAAATTCGGTCTTTTCTTGTTAATTTTTAAGATTAATCTCGTATTTTCAATTTTCAAATTAATCAAAAAAAACCTAAACTTAAAACTAGTGAGAATCAATAAAATGATTCTTGCCTTTTTCTAAGGGGGTAATTGTTTACTTTAATCTCCCTACAAATTTAAGTCGACAATGTATCGATAGGGAATCTGTTGAATTAATTTCCCTACAAATTTAAGTCGACAATGTATCGATAGGGAATCTGTTGAATTGATTTTTGGTTGTGTTATATAAGTACGATCTGTACAACTGATACAACTGTGTTTTCTGGATACGACTTATACGACTGATACAACTATTTGTTTCTATATGACTAATACAAGTAATACAGCTAATACTACTATGTACATTGATATTCGTTTGGATTACAAGAGATGAAGTATTTATTATAGAATTAACACTTAATAGATGGTGATCTGGAGTATTTTTGACCTATGCCCAATAAATTACAAGATGAAGGTGAGTAGTGTAAGGTTTGCGAAGACGTATATTCGAAAGGGGTGGAAATGACGATCCGAGTGATGATGTCGACTTGTCAAGACCTAGTGAACATGTTGCCTAGTTATGGATCATATATATTATTTCTAAATAACAATAAACAAATGAACAATCAAATGATGAATTTTGTGAAAAGCAGCAAGAGATATATGGATGCATAATCACATGCGTAATCTTTTATCAATAGAGTAAACCTGTGTATCTATTTTCTTTAAATCGTTCGATATACAATAAAAAGTTGTAATACTTATATGTTTTCTATTAGACATAACTTAATATACGTAGAAATATTAGTTTGAAACATGGAGCATCATTCCTATGAGATTCCATTCCAAATATTACTTAGGATAAGTCAATCACAGTTTTCTTAGTCATAGAATAGCCCATTCTTTATATTTTGTATTTGAAATTAGGCATCTAGATAGTTAAAACCAATATTTGAAAATTTTGGTGTTTTTCTAATTTATATAACTGAATACAACTAGTATGACTATAAGTTTCTGGGAATTATAAATTAAAGGTGAATAATTCTTAAAAGAAAAAAACAAAAAAACAAAAACAAAAAATCTGCAATGCCACGTGTGCGCCACCATGCCACTTGTGCGCCGTCAAATTGAACACAGTTGTATAGCAGTTGTTGGTCGTATCCATTTTACACACAGTTGTATTATATTACTATTTGTATCAGTTGGATTTCTAACGCACAATTGTATCAGTTATATGTAGCTATAGCACAGGCACACGATTATTTACAATACTCATGATGAGATAACGAGTATATCTCACTTATTGTCATGATAAAGCTTGAATTCCTATCAGAAAAGAACACCAATCTAGTGACATCCGGTTAGAAGAAATCATTATAACTCTCGGATTTATGATATCCCTCGGATCTATAATAACCCTTAGATCTAAGATAACATTCAGATCTATGAAACCATGGAATATATGATAACTCCTGGATCTATAATAACCCTCAGCTCTATGTTAGGAATATATGATAACTCCTGGATCTATAATAACCCTCAGCTCTATGTTACCCTTCAGATCTATAATAACCTTCGGATCTATAATAACCATCGGCTCTATGATAGGAATATATGATAACTCCTGGATCTATAATAACCCTCAGCTCTATGTTACCCTTCAGATCTATAATAACCTTCGGATCTATAATAACCATCGGCTCTATGATACCTTGGAATCTATGATAACTTTCAAATCTATGATAACCCTCAGATCTATGATAACTCTCACATCTATAGATAACCCTCAGATCTATGACAACCCCTCATATCCATGATAACCCTTGTATCTAAGATACCCTCGGATCTATGATACCCTTGGATCTATGATAGCCCTCATCAAAATAGCATGATGAAAATTCTCTCTTGCACACCCTATTATCTCATCTATCTTCTTTGAATATTGTCTCCCATAACTAAAATGATTATCTCATCTATCTTCTTTGAATATTGTCTCCCATAACTAAAATGAATGATCATGCATATGCTTCTATTCTGTTTACCCTAAAAATAAAAATAAATGAATCATAAATATTTCTTAGTTGTATATGTTGTTTGCAGTTTTATGTTATAACACAGTTGTACCAGCTTAACGAAGTTATATCTCAGTACACAGTCGTACCGAATGTATTAGTCATATATTCTGGATTTTGTCAAACTCAAATCTCTTTGATTCTCCATCGTTGAGCACGAATAACGTTATATAATAACAAAAACTTTAAATATACT
>CM071721.1:14813236-14827299 GCA_036630335.1 Physaria fendleri | reverse complement strand
TGCTTATCTCCAAATCAATTTCAAGTAATCGAAAGGAAAAAAAACCCTAATTTTCGATTTTTTTTTTCTTTCAGATTGCCAAATCGGTGAGAGATGTTTCAAAATTTGCAAAGGTAGCTTTAGTCGACGTTGATTCGGAGGACGTTCAAGTTTACGTTAAGTACTTCGACATCACTGTGCTCCCTTCGACGGTCTTCTTCTTCAATGCACATCACATGAAATTGGATTCTGGGTAATATAATTTCTTGTTCCATCAGTACCGGTTTAGCTGTGATTACAATGCGGTTTAGGTGGTTTAAGTTAATTCCGGTTTGGTTATATTGCAGAACTGC
Source organism: Physaria fendleri (assembly GCA_036630335.1). Classification (NCBI taxonomy): domain Eukaryota; kingdom Viridiplantae; phylum Streptophyta; class Magnoliopsida; order Brassicales; family Brassicaceae; genus Physaria; species Physaria fendleri. Next base: position 14,826,967 of record CM071721.1, on the reverse strand, counting down.
GGATCATACGAAATGGGTTGGTGCATTTCATATTAAACAAGACTTTATTGATGTTGTTGAGGTAAATATAAACAATTCAATTTCATCAAATCTTTTTTTTTTTTTTCATAAGAACAACACAAATTTACGAAATTGTTATTGATTAAAATCATAGGAAATATACAGAGGAGCTATGAGAGGGAAGATGATTGTTCAATGTCCAGTACCACCAGAGAGAATACCAAAGTATCAACTATTATACAAGGATGTTTAGAATCTAACTTGGAGTTTCTTGTTCTTACAATGCAAAATCTATTTCTCTTCCTTTTTGTTTTGGTAATAATATATATACGTTTGATGTTCTGAGATTTACATATATGTGGTGGAAGAATGAGAATAAATGTGTATTTGTTTGAGATATATATACGTTTGATGTTCTGAGATTTACATATATGTGGTGGAAGAATGAGAATAAATGTGTATTTGTTTGAGTAAAATGTTGATGAACTGACCCGTCTTGGGTTGATTTTTGAGGTTTGAAGTCAGGGTTTGTTTTCTTTTCTTTTGGTTTTAGTGGCGAGTTCCATTGACATTGACCGTAGTCTGCTTGTTATCACGGTGAATGGAGGACGGGAATCCGGGTCTACGGACCAGCATTGTTCCATCAGCTTTTTCCACTCGGGAGAGCAGGTTTTCGGTATGGGAGGTCGAAGTGTGTTCTTTACGATCCCACCTTAGTGTTCGAAAGAAGAAACATATGAGCAATGAGTGGCCTCCTGTTTGAGGTAAAGTTGTTAAACTAAGTGATAGTTTTTGAACTTACCGATGATTGCTCCACAATGCATATCTGCATAAGGTTCCTCTCCGGTTAGAATCCAACAACATTTGGGTGATGAAGATTTGAGAGTATTTGTGCTTCCCTCCAGAAATCTTTGGTCTGATAAAGCAAAATGTGATGAAACTAGAAGGATCTACAAAGACGACATTATACAGCTAGAGCTTGAATCTACTTAAATGTGAGAACCTTGAGAACTTATACAAGGAACACACAAAAGAGTTTCTCTACTCGTAAATGGGTTTTGCTGAACAAGCATGGTTATTTACGCTCAGAGGACAGCAGCAAGAATATGAAAAGCATAGTGTTATTGAAAGGCAGCAAGAAGATAATAGAAAAACACAAAAAGGTTGAGGACTAACCAAACGTTCTTGTTCTGATGATCTCCCTGCAAAACAGCTTTTTCTTATTCTCTTTATAGCAACATCTGTTCCCCGCCATGTTCCATGATAGACAGTTCCATATGTCCCGGATCCCAGTTCTGTTAGGTCTTCAAGATCAGCGTTCTTTATTATCTGAAAGTTCAGAATGAGTAAAATTTCAATTTCTTAAGCAAAGTCCTACAAGAGTATTAATTTCTGCGCAAGTCTTGTTTCAAGAAGATGAAGAAAGAAGAAGCAAGCTGAGAGAGACACAAATTTTCAGATTAGCATTTCTGGTCAGATTACACAATTTCCTAACTAACAAGCCAGATTACCTGCAAACCGTAGACACTGGCTTCCATTTCAACAAAGATTGTTTCTTTACATTTATTCTCTTTCTCAACGGTATTGGCTTCAGCATCCTGTATACAATAGACAATAATAAGAACAATGACCCTCCAAAACTTAAAGTAAGTTCTCAAACAAGTAAATCACTACCTCAGAATTAAATATAGGATCACCACTGTTGTTCATCTTTATGTGTGGAATGCCTTGTGGAGGTGAATCTTCCTTTTCGAAAATATAGGATCACCACTGTTGTTCATCTTTATGTGTGGAATGCCTTGTGGAGGTGAATCTTCCTTTTCGAGAGATGTCATCTTCAAATTGTAATTTTTGTTCGTTGTTTCTGGCGCTGGCTGATTCAAATCCATGGTTGGGATTCTCACATGGCATTCCCTTTCTGTTTTCTGCAGGTTAGACATTCCTGTTAGAAGCTGATAGAGAATAATCATATATAATCACATATTGGAAGGAATAAATAAAAATGGATTTGCCAATACTCACGTTCATTTGTGTTGAATCAAGTTCTAAGTTCGCTGCCTCATGAATAATTTTCTTGTTTGCTGATTCTGTGTTGACGCTGAACAAGAAATTCTCATCAGAACCTGCTCTCTTATTTAACAAGATCCCAGAAACTTCCAAATTCCTGGCCCGTGCAGCATGAGGTTCATAATCCTCATTTGAGGCCTTCGCTGCAATTCCTTCCTCTAAGGAAATTATATTACTGGATGAGGTTCCAGCTATCGAACGCTCCTTATCTTGATTTATTTGCGTCCATGTATCAACAACCACTGAGGTTGGGTTTCCATAGATAGGCAATTTGTTGCCTTCCATGTCAATAGGCATCGCTTTTTTCCCCAGGACTTTCTCTCCTAGAAGAAAAATTGTGTCATTGTTCCCTGCTTGATTCTTGGTTTCTTGATTTAGATTTTATCAATATACGTATGTTGACCTTGCATATAGGCCGCTGTGGATCCCTTAAATTGACAAGTAAGTTCTCGCATTTGAGATCAAAGTGGACAATGTTCTTTGAGTGCAGATACTCCATGCCAAAAGCAGCATCCATTGCAATTATTATCTTCTTTCGAGCATCAAGCAATCTGCGATGGCATTCTGGCGTATTAAGTCTCTCTCTCTCTCAGATTCAGAACACTAAGGGTGAATGCAGCTATAATAAATTGAATTACCTGTGCTTTTTGAGAAGAGTATGCCTGAGTGACCCATTCACCATGAACTCCGTAACAGTTGCCAAGGTTCCCCCAGCTCCATCAGGTACTATACCATAGAATGCAACAACATTTGGGTGATGAAGATTTGATAGTATCTGTGCTTCCCTCCAGAAATCTTTGGTCTGATAAAGCAAAAAGTGATGAAACTAGAAGGATCTACGAAGAGAAAATTTATACAGATAGAGATAGAATCCATGGCATAGGAGTTGAATGAAATGTGAAAAACTTGACAACTTGTACAATGAACATACATAAGAGTTTCTCTACTCGTAAATAGGTTTTGCTGAACAAGCATGGTTATTTACGCTCAGAGGACAGCAGCAAGATATGAAAAGCATAGTGTTATTGAAAGGAAACAAGAAGATAAAAGAAAAAAACAAAAAGGTTGAGGACTAACCAAACGTTCTTGTTCTGATGATCTCCCTGCAAAACAGCTTTTTCTTATTCTCTTTATAGCAACATCTGTTCCCCGCCATGTTCCATGATAGACAGTTCCATATGTCCCGGATCCCAGTTCTGTTAGGTCTTCAAGATCAGCGTTCTTTATTATCTGAAAGTTCAGAATGAGTAAAATTTCAATTTCTTAGTCATACAAGAGTATTCCGTTCTTTATTATCTGAAAGTTCAGAATGAGTAAAATTTCAATTTCTTAGTCATACAAGAGTATTCTTTTCTGCGCAAGTCTTGTTTCAAGAAGAAGCAAGCTGAGAGAGACACAACTTTTCAGATTAGCATTTCCGGTCAGATCACACAATTTCCTAACTAACAAGGCAGGTTACCTGCAAGCCATAGACACTGGCTTCCATTTCAACAAAGATTGTTTCTTTACATTTATTGTCTTTCTCACCGGTATTGGCTTCAGCATCCTGTATACAATAGACAATAATGAGAACAATGACCCTCCAAAACTTAAATCTCAAACAAGTAAATCACTACCTCATAATTAAAGATAGGATCACCGCTGTTGTTCATCTTTATGTGTGGACTGCCTTGTGGTGGTGAATCTTCCTTTTCGAGAGTTGTCATCTTCAAATTGTAATTTTTGGTCGCTGTTTCTGGCGCTGGCTGATTCAAATCCATGTTTGGGATTCTCACATGGCATAAACCACCTTCCCTTTCTGTTTTCTGCAGGTTAGACATTCCTGTTAGAAGCTGATAGAGAATAATCATATATGATTATACATTGGAAGGAATAAATAAAAATGGATTTGCCAATACTCACGTTCATATGTGTTGAATCAGGTTCTAAGTTCCCTGCCTCATGAATAATTTTCTTGTTTGCTGATTCCGTGTTGACGCTGAACAAGAAATTCTCATCAGAACCTGCTCTCTTATTTAACAAGATCCCTGAAACTTCCAAATTCCTTGCCCGTGCAGCATGAGGTTCATGGTCCTCATTTGAGGCCTTCGCTGCAATTCCTTCCTCTAAGGAAATTATATTACTGGATGAGGTTCCAGCTATCAAACGCTCCTTATCTTGATTTATTTGCGTCCATGGCTCAACAACCACTGAGGTTGGGTTTCCATAGATAGGCAACTTGTTGCCTTCCATGTCAGTAGGCATCGCTTTTTTCCCCAGGACTTTCTCTCCTAGAAGAAAAATTGTATCGTTGTTCCCTGCTTGATTCTTGGTTTCTTGATTTAGATACATCTCATTGTAGCGATTGCCTGCAGATGAAATGTCTATATGCAATGTCTTGTTTTCACCGGATAGTCCTGGTCTTCCTGGACTAGGGAAAAATTTAAACACAGTCTCTCCTTCCTCACTGGACTTTAAATCAAGTATATCACTTTTCGTACGATGGAAAGCTAGATCATTATTCCTATGCACCTGCACTGGCTTTTCTTGTGTTTGTTTCTTTGTAAAGTTCAGTGTTGAAGAAGGGCTTTGTTTCTCTTGTGGCTTTTCTTGTGTTTGTTTCTTTGTAAAGTTCAGTGTTGAAGAAGGGCTTTGTTTCTCTTGTGAAAAGTAACTAGAATGTCCACCATCAATATCCAGTCTAGAGTCTGAGTGAAAAGTAACTAGAATGTCCACCATCAATATCCAGTCTAGAGTCTGAATACGAGTGTGGCAGTCCCGTGTATGAATCATTTGAATTTGTAGACCCAGAGAAGGAGACCTTAGGTTCCTCGGGCATGCCTACTTTATCGCAGTAGACCCTTCCGGTATTCGCAGACCTCTCAGGGTTAAAGCAAAGAGTATCCACATGACCAGGATTAGGAGTCATAAGTTTTTCGTTGAAGCCATTCTGGTATTGAATCCCATATAGATTCTCTGCCTCATGCTTGTTACACTGATAGTTTACTGAAGGTAGTGGTTGTTGTTGATGATATTTGGCATCAATCGTCTCAAAGCTAGAGGTTTCTGGTTGAGCTGGACTAATGGAATTATTGCTCTCAGAGCTGGAGTTGTTGCCAGGGAACTGTGAGTATGCACCGCCGTTTGAATCCCTAGGCTGGAATGGTGAAGGAGAAATAGGAGGTGATGGATATGAAGGCATGCTATACTGAACTTCATTGAAAAATTGATTTGGATGGATAGCAGTAGTGTCCAGTCGGGGTGTTCGTTGACAAGATAGCAGTAGTGTCCAGTCGGGGTGTTCGTTGACAAAAACTTGGAGTATGCTCCAAATTTCTTAAATGATAACGTGTATCACCAACCAAAGTCTGACCAGCAGCAATTTTCCTAGGACTAGGTTCAGCCATACAATTCATAGCTGCAGCATATTCAGGCTGAACCTTTTTTTCAGGCTCCCCAATCGGAATCAGGAACAGTCGTGGCCTTTGTGAACCCTCAAGACATTCTAGTCCATTGTACTCTTCAATCATATTTTGAAGATCCTCATCTGAAGAAACTGATATTAGGGCGTCAAGGTCATCCCCTGGAAGCTGATACTTAATTGAATGCAAATGTTTGCATGATATTAGGGCGTCAAGGTCATCCCCTGGAAGCTGATACTTAATTGAATGCAAATGTTTGCATATAGCTGATGTCTTCTTCTTGAGTTCTTCCCATGAAAGGTTCTTGCGGATCGAAATAATATGCGTCTCTCCACCTACATATTTTAGTTTTTCATCAGAGGTCTTGGCATAATTCTCCCACCAAAGCTGCAAAGAAACTTCACTTTTCCGAATCTATTGATATCTTCTCCTCCAGCATACTTGTTTAACTGGACAGGATCTCGTAAGAATACAGAAGGGGTAGAACCTCCCTGTGACACCCCCTTGGTTGGAATATACTTCACCACAAGTTTTACTGGTTATAACTTCATTTTCACAACCTACATTGTAGTAAGAATGAGGCATATAACCACCATTTTCAACCAGCATAGAGGTCCTCGGATCTCGTCCAAAATCATATGCATCAGAAGGACATTCTGATTCCATTCTGAGTTCATGAAATCTAGCAGCATTGTCATATCTCGGTGTGTGATTCTGATAATAAAAGTCTCCAATTATCTGCCCATCAATATTATGAGTTTTCCGTGAAATAGGAGATTGTAATGGAGTATGATCCTTGAGAAACTCCAGAGAAAACTCTTCACCAGTCTGAAGTGAAACGTTTTTATTCACATTGCTTCTCTCAGACAAGATAGCAGCTGGGTCAGAGTTTTGCCGAGCCCATTTATCTGACATAGTTGAAATCTCTCAAACAAGGTTTTGGCAAGATGAATCTCTGACCTGTTCACTTAAACAAGCGAAGTCTTGAACATGTAAAGATCACCCTAGAATCAACAAAATTCCCAGAAAATGCTACAATATCAAACATCAAAATCCAAGCATTAACTCTTCAACTTAGACAAATATACCTGAAAGAAAGAAATTTTATTAATCAGAATTCAATCCTGAAGAAATTTTATTAATCAGAATTCAATCCTGACCTGCAAAGTTCTTAAACATCATTTCAAACCATACCTGCATGTGGCATCATTCCCGTTTTTAAAAATAATAAAAAAGAAAAAATGAATGAATTATGGCCAGCACAAAAGCTAAAACGGCCAGCCCAAAACCCTTCACGTGTAGGGACCTGTAAAGAAGATGATCATCACTGTGTTAATTTTGTTTTTTACATTATCATAAAAAAAAAATGGCGAAAAATTGAATCATGAAACAACAAACCTAATTGAAATTAAAAATCGCCAGCCAAAATCAGGATCAGAAGAGTGAGAAGAAGAAGAAGAAATTCAACAGAAGGAAAAAAAAAAAAAAAAAAAAAAAAAAAAAAAAAACGAGAATTCGAATCCCCTGAATTTTGAAAAGAGAAAAATCGAAATTATCGAAAGGAAGAAAAATACTAAAATAAGTACGTTTAGATAGAACAAAAGGAAACAGAGGAAAGGAGAATCGAATCTGAGAGGAGAAGAAAACGGAAGAAAACGAGAGAGGAATGGAGTTGCTTCAGCATTCTCCGATAATTATGATGCGTCGTTGAACTTTACCGGAACTTCCGCTCAATATAATTATGATGCGTCGTTGAACTTTACCGGAACTTCCGCTCAATTTTTTTCCAAAAAAGTTTTAGCAAATTACCGAAACAAATATTTGAAATACACTTTCTCTGGCGTATATACATACCAACAACATTCATTGATGTGGAGAAAATGCCATAAACGACAAATACAAAGCAAAAGTGATCGGAGATATTGAAAAAATCCGGTTGATTAGACTTTGTCAAAGCAAATCGATAAGTTCTTTGCTTACCATTTTTGAGCTCTAATAAAATCCTTCTCAATGACACTCAACAATAAACCCGAGATCAGCCCTCAGATCTAGTGATCATACTAGCAAAAGCCACACTACAACAGTGAGTATACTAAACCATTTCAAACTGAAGTAACCAGAAAAACTAAGAACGCGTATCTCCTAAGATGGTAGGTACCCTCATTCTGTCAAGAAGCCACTATCGACCGTTTCGCTGTAAATGTAAGATTTGAAGACTGATTTTACAATTATCAAAAAAAAAAAGTTGTTTATTTTTTTTTACAAATATGGAATTGAAATTCACTTTTTAGTATTTTACAAAATATAATTTTGTTTAACAAATATGGAACTGAAAACTACCTCTTCCGGGCCAGATATAAATTTTTTTAAAAAAATCTGAGTTTGAATTATCAATTAAGTCATCTTTTTTTTCTTTTATCAAAATAAAATAAAATTAAGTCCAAGCAAAACTCAGGTGGAATATTGGTTGCCATCATGGCGTTTCTAAATCTTGAGTTTTATCTAAACTATATCAAGAAATTCTTTGATTCAATACATGAAAACATTTATATTGAGTTTTATCTAAACTATATCAAGAATCCTAACAAAAATTACTACGAGAAATAATGTCGATAACATTATTACATCGTTTATTGAATTATACAAATTTGTTACCAATATATCATTTATACCAATTGATGTTAGTATTTTCGTTAAATCTTTGCATTATTTATATATAAATGATATAAATGTTACTTATATATTAGTATGCGGCGGACCCCGATGACGGTGGTGGGATGGTGGACCTCCGGCGGAGGCTGTGGTGGTGCGGAACTCCGACATTGGCGAACCATTGGAAGTCATAAGTTTTTCACTGAAGCCATTCTGGTATTGAATCCTATATAGATTCTCTGCCTCATGCTTGTTACACTGATAGCTTACTGAAGGTAGTGGTTGTTGTTGATGATATTTGGAATCAATCGTCTCAAAGCTACAGGTGTCTGGTTGAGCTGGACTAATGGAATTATTGCTCTCAGAGCTGGAGTTGTTGCCAGGGAACTGTGAGTATGCACCGCCGTTTGAATCCCTAGGCTGGAATGGTGAAGGAGAAATAGGAGGTGATGGATATGAAGGCATGCTATACTGAACTTCATTGAAAAGCTGATTTGGATGGATAGCAGTAGTGTCCAGTCGGGGTGTTCGTTGACAAAAACTTGGAGTATTGGAGTAGATAGCAGTAGTGTCCAGTCGGGGTGTTCGTTGACAAAAACTTGGAGTACGCTCCAAATTTCTTAAATGATAACGTGTATCACCAACCAAAGTCTGACCAGCAGCAATTTTCCTAGGACTAGGATCAGCCATACAATTCATAGCTGCGGCATATTCAGGCTGAACCTTTTTTTCAGGCTCCCCAATAGGAATCAGGAACAGTCGTGGCCTCTGAGAACCCTCGAGACATTCTAGTCCACTGTACTCTTCAATCATATTTTGAAGATCCTCATCTGAAGAAACCGATATTAGGGCGTCAAGGTCATCCCCTGGAAGCTGATACTTAATTGAATGCAAATGTTTGCATATAGCTGATGTCTTCTTCTTGAGTTCTTCCCATGAAAGGTTCTTGCGGATCGAAATAATATGCGTCTCTCCACCTACATATTTTAGTTTTTCATCAGATGATCTTGGCATAATTCTCCCACCAAAGCTGCAAAGAAACTTCACTTTTCCGAATCTATTGATATCTTCTTCTTGGCATAATTCTCCCACCAAAGCTGCAAAGAAACTTCACTTTTCCGAATCTATTGATATCTTCTCCTCCAGCATACTTGTTTAACTGGACAGGATCTCGTAAGAATACAGAAGGGGTAGACCTCCCTGTGACAGCCCCTTGGTTGGAATATACTTCACCACAAGTTTTACTGGTCACAACTTCATTTTCACAACCTACATTGTAGTAAGAATGAGGCATATAACCACCATTTTCAACCAGTATAGAGGTCCTCGGGTCTCGTCCAAAATCATATGCATCAGAAGGACATTCCGATTCCATCCTGAGTTCATGAAATCGAGCAGCATTGTCATATCTCGGGGTGTGATTCTGATAATAAAAGTCTCCAATTATCTGCCCATCAATATTATGAGTGTTCCGTGAAATAGGAGATTGTAATGGTGTATTATGATCCTTGAGAAACTCCAAAGAAAACTCTTCACCAGTCTGAAGGGAAACGTTTTTATTCACATTGCTTCTCTCAGACAAGATAGCAGCTGGGTCAGAGTTTTGCCGAGCCCATTTATCTGACATAGTTGAAATCTCTCAAACAAGGTTTTTGTAAGATGAATCTCTAACCTGTTCACTTTTGAACAAGCCAAGTCTTGAACATGTAAAGATCACCCTAGAATCAAGAAAAATCCCAGAAAATGCTACAACTTGAACATGTAAAGATCACCCTAGAATCAAGAAAAATCCCAGAAAATGCTACAATATCAAACATCAAAATCCAAGAATCAAATCTTCAACTTAGACAAAAATATACCTGAAAGAAAGAAATTTTATTAATCAGAATTCAATCCTGACCTGCAAAGTTCTTAGACATCATTTCAAAACATACCTGCATGTGGCATCATTCCCGTTTTTTAAATATAATAAGGAAAAATTGAATCAATTATGGCCAGCACAAAAGCTAAAACGGCCAGCCCAAAACCCTTCACGTGTAGGACCCTGTAAAGAAAGATCATCACTGTGTTATTTTTTTTTTTTTTNGAAAAATTGAAATTATCGAAAGGAAGATAAATACTGAAATTATCGAAAGGAAGATAAATACTAAAATAAGTACGTTTAGATAGAACAAAAGGAAACAGAGGAAAGGAGAATCGAATCTGAGAGGAGAAGAAAACGGAAGAAACGAGAGAGGAATGGAGTTGCTTCAGCATTCTCCGATAATTATTATGAGTCGTTGAACTTTACCGGAACTTCCGCTCAATTTTTTTGTTTCTAAAAGTTTTTAGCAAATTTCCAAACAAATATTTGAAATACACTTTTCTCGGGCGTATAAACATACCAACAACATTCATTGATGTAGAGAAAAATGCCATAAAAGACCAATACAAAGCAAAAGTGATCGGAGGTATTGAAAAATCTGGTTGATTAGCCGTTATCAAAGCAAATCGATTAAGTTCTTTGCTTACCATTTTTGAGCTCTAATAAAATCTCAGATCGAAGAAGTACATCAATCTGATCTTCTCAATGATACTAACAGTGAGTCCGAGATGAAACCTCAGATCTAGTGATCAAAGCCACTAAAACAGTATACTAAACGATCTCAACCTGAACTAATAACCAGAAAAAATTACGAACGGGTATCTCCTAAAGATGGTAGGTACTCTTGTTACGTCTTAGAAGCCACTATCCGGGTATCTCCTAAAGATGGTAGGTACTCTTGTTACGTCTTAGAAGCCACTATCTACCGTTTCGCTGTTAATGTTAAGATTTGAAGCCTGCTTTTACAAATTATCAATTTTTTATTAAAAAAAAAGAAAACAGATATGGAATTGAACTTCACTTTTTAGTATTTTACAAAATATAAATTTGTTTTTTTTAAAACAAATATGGAACTGAAAAATCACCTTTAATATTTTGGAATGGTTCAATTCAGACACGCTTGCGGGCCAGATATATTTGTTTGAAAAAGGTCTGAGTTTAAATTATCAATTAAGCAAAATTCAGGTCGGGCATTGGCTTGCCATCATGGCGTTTAATTCATAATACGAGTCTCAATTTTTTGACAAAAGCCGTCAAGCCAATTCTCAAGACATTACTGACTGTGTGTTTGCACATGAAAACATATATATCGAGTTTTATCTAAACCATATCAAGAATCCTAACAACAATTCATAATCCGAAAGTTTGATCTAACTTTGTAGTTTAAACAGAAAATCTACATTACAAAAAATCAAGATATAAAATTAGTTTAGTTATAATTTCTATAAAAAAATTGTAATGCATATTTATAGTGATAAATTTAGTTTATAATATCAGGGTTGATATTGTCTTGTAGCATGTCAACCCTCATATTATATTTTTTTTAGAGGTTTGAGTTTGATTTGTCAATTAAGTGATAATAGTCATTTTTGTCATTCAAAACTCAAGATTGGCATTAGATGTCCTCATGAGGTTTGGTTCATAATACGAGTCTTAATTTTGACAAAAAAAATCCATGCAAATTCTCGAGAGTTTAAAAGACCGTGTTCGTACATGAAAACACTTATATCGAGTTTTCTCTCAATCATATAAGAATCCTAAATCCTAATAGCATTAAATCTATCATAACCCAAAATTGATTTTACTAATTTCGTTTTTCAGCTTGACAAACCTTTGAGGTAACTCGGTAGTCTAAACAAAAAAACCTACATTACAAATGAAGAGGTAAATAGTTTTGTTTTTAATTTCCATGTTAAAGTTTTAATGCATATTTATAGTAATAAACTTAATTTGTGGTTAAAATCAACTACCTCTTCCGTCTTACAGCGGGCAAAAACCCTGGTATGACTCTTTAAGATGTATAAGTCTGATTTCTCAATTAAGGAAAAACAATCAGTTTTGTCTTAGCAAAACCCTGGATGGGCATTGGGTGTCATCATGATGTTTGGTTCATAATACGAGTCTTAGTTATGACAAAGCTATTCATGCAAATCATCATGATGTTTGGTTCATAATACGAGTCTTAGTTATGACAAAGCTATTCATGCAAACTCTCGAGAGTGTAAGTACCCCATGTCCGCTCTTGAAATCTCTTATATCGAGTTTGATCTCAATCATATCAATAATCCTAATAAAATTAAATTCATTATAATCTAATACCAACTTCATTAAAACCGGCCTTCATCTTGACAAATGTCTGAGCTAACTCGGTAGTCTAAACAAAAAAAACCTTCAGTAAAAAATCAAGGCATAAATTAATTTTGTTATAACTTTGTATGAAAAATTTGTAATAAGTATATATACAAGGCATAAATTAATTTTGTTATAACTTTGTATGAAAAATTTGTAATAAGTATATATAGTAATAGAATTACTTTTTGGCCTAAATCAACTACCTCTTCTATTTTATGATGGGCCAACCCTAATATTACTTTTTAAGAGGCTCGAGTTTAATTTCTCAATTAAGTAAAAATAGTCATTACGTCTTAGCAAAACATATGGTGGGTATTGGATGCTATCATGATGTTTGGTTCATAAATATGAGTCTCAATTTTCTTGACAAAAACCGTTCATGCAAACTCTTCGGAATTTAAAGATCGTGTCCGCACATGAGAACACTTATATCAAATTTTGTCTCAAACGTATCAGTAATCTTAATAACATTAAAATTATCATAACCCAAAACTGCTTTCATAAAAATTGGCTTTCAACTGGACAAATGTCTGAGCTAACTCGAGAGTCTAAACATTAAAAAGTATACTATTAAATATCAAGGCATAATTTTCTTTCTAATTTTTATGAAATTTTTGTAATGCATATTTATAGTAACAGATTTAATTTGTGGTCTAAATCAATTACTTCTTCTATTTTATATTAGGCCAACCCTTATATCTTACTATAGTATTTGTGAAGTATCATTTCAAAAGAAGACATGATTTCACTAGAATATTACGTCATTACCATTGTAATTTTGGACCTCTTAAAAAAAAATTAAGTAAAAATTGTATAATAGTTACTACATTAAATATTAATATGTGAAGTTATGGTAATTTTTCATTTAATACGTGTGAAACATTAAATATTTCATTTTTGAGAAGTTGGCAAATGTGAATATTTAGTTTCTTATATTTTAGTATCTAATAATAAAAAAATAAGATAATGGAAAATTTTATAGATGTTACGATACATTTTCTGGTCAATCAAATATTCTATATTTAATATTTGATTTAATATTTAGTGTTTCGTTTTTAATTTAGTTTTAATTAGTTTTAATTTAATGAAAATATGGTAGTTGGAGGATTTCATTTTGTGAAAAAAAAATAATCGAATATTTAGTATTTAATGGAAAGCTGTAGTTGAAAATTTGAAGGCAAGTTAATGATTCATATGTTACGTATTTTTTTGTTTGATCAATCAAATATTTAGTTTTCTATATTTTATATTTTATATTTTATATTTTATAGATGTTAATCAAATATTTGATTGTATAAAATCGAATATTGATCAAACTCATTTTCCACCAATCAAATATTTTATAGATGTTAATATTTAGTAATCACTGCAAATCATAATTTTTTTGTCACAAAT
>CM071721.1:14780352-14795003 GCA_036630335.1 Physaria fendleri | reverse complement strand
ATAATTAACGCGTTTAACTTGGTCGACATATTATTAATGTCGACCAAATAGCATTTCGTGACAGATTTTTTATTTTTTTTAGGAAAACCGGTAAATAAGGATATAATGTAAAATGTATAGAAACGTTTTATATGTTACCAAATTAGTAGTACACTGGTCAAAATCAATTACATAAGTTAAGCAAATTAAGAGATGCTATTCATATTTTGGTCATCTGATTTATGTACTTTTTTTGTGTGCTTAACACCTATTTTTTAATATTATAAATTAAACAATTATACTTGGTATAAAATTTCATTATAGAATTTCTATAATAGGAAATATAATGATAATGCGTAGTTAACATTTTTCTAGTGTATGGAAAATAGTTGGGATTTTATTTGCTCCAAAGCAAAGGAAGCAGCTGGAGTACACCAGCTCAAGGCCACCTGTTACATTGATATTTCACCTAATTTAAACACTACTTTCTAAATCCAAGTTACACAAAATACCCCATTAAAAAGAGAAAAAAACAACTTGAAACGAGCAGTATATAAATATAATTATTAATTTAAAATTCGATTAAGGTTGTTAAGAAAAAAACAACTTGAAACGAGCAGTATATAAATATAATTATTAATTTAAAATTCGATTAAGGTTGTTAATAACTCGAAGGTTTTATCTTGGGATCGGTCTTTGAGATTATTAGATAATGTTTATAAAAATAATTATTGTATTCGGTCAATGCTCTAGTATCAATTTGATTTTATGTTAGTTTATTTAAACAAATACCTACACGCCAAATCTAAGGAACACACAAATTCGACGCGTTGTATTTGCGGTGATTATTTTTTTGCTACGAAGTATGGTCAATTTAGTTTTGAAATAATTTGGTTTTCGTATTATTAACCGATTTGATTTTGAATTAAATACATTTATATTCTTTTTTATATATTTCTCTATCAAATTGTTCATTTAGTTAGTCAAATGGAATAGGAAAATATTAAAAGTCTGGATTTTCAAAGATAAGAGAGAAAACCCTAGCCGCCATGACGACATAAAAGGAGAAACACGACAAACTAAAATTTTGACACAGAATCTTTAGTTTAGTTTTGTCTTCTCTAATCATTGGATTTATTTTTCGGGATTGATTACGGATTCGACAAGTTTATTTCACTTGGTAGGGATACAAATTTGTCTCAACCTTGAGTGATACATAAATTTCGAGGGAATACTCCACGCACGATGGCTCGTACAAATCGCTACCGTGAGGAGGAGGTCATCAAGCAGTTTCGGGAATCAGAAGAGATCTGTATGGAAGATGCGATTCTGCTGCCTGATTTCGATGATTCAGAACTAATAGCTCAACATTCTGAATCTATGATAGCTCGTATTCTCAACATACAGAGCATCACGACAGATGAGCTCATCAGGGACTTGCCGAGGATATTAAATATTGAGGGAGAAATGGAAGGCGTACCCGTGGGAAAGGATAAAGTATAGTTCACCTTCTCTTCTCCAGAGCTGTTAGCAGAGACTATCGCAAAAAGCCCATGGTATGTCAATGGATGGGTTGTAATTGGTGAGAGGTGGACGCCGGACCCGCATGAAGAATATCTGTCTAGAGTATCCGTGTGGGTTCAAATGAGGGGTTTACCCTTACATCGCATTCACTCGGATCTGGTCAAGGAGATTGGTAAGCCAATTGGAAAGGTGGGAGAAGTTCAGCTCCATGGGAAACACTCTAAATCTAAGGAATATATTCGTGCTTTGATATCAATTCCCATTGAAGCACCGCTGCAATTTAGATTACCGTTCAAAACTCCCAAAGGGGATTCATTCATTATGGACTTCACTTATGAGAAAATCTCCAACTTCTGCCATGGATGCAAGCGCATAACTCACAGTATTTACAAATGCCCATTTAAGCAGCAGATTGGAACCACTGGTGTTGGCAAAGAGACTCTCCACTCACAGCGCAACAATAATTTTCAAACTTCGACCCAACAAACTAAACCTCGAAGTAAGAAAACAGAGGCAGCACCAGTTCAGGGAAAGGATCAAACACAGGGACCATCTCGAAACAGGGGTAGACCAGCACGAGGTGGAAAAGAAAAGAAGGTCCAACAGGAATGGAAAGCTAAGGAACCAATTATCCAGGAGGAATCCCATAATGATCTTTCCAGTAACCAAAGCAGAGCATCATCTTCTCTGGTTTTTGGACAAAGATTGCAAAGGATGGATTTAGAAGAAGGTGAAATGATCCTAAGCTCAGGAAAGAAAGTTAGTTCTCCAACACTGGCTCCAGGCGAAAAAATACTGAACTCAGGAATCCGTGTTTCTCTTGCGGATAAGGGCACATCTCAAGAACAACCCTTTCGTTTCACCTCCACTTGGAAACGTCGGGTTCCTGCTAAACGCAAGCATCGTTCTAGTGCTGATAAAAATGCTGCAAGAAAGCGAACCAGAATAGCTCAGAATCAAGATGCAGATATTGATGCAAATGCTGTCGACAATGAACCGGCAAAACCGTTTCAACGCAGATCATCTCCTTCAAAAAGGTTAGCGGTAAACCATAAACCGCACTGGTTGATATGATTACGACCTGTTGGAACTGTCAAGGGGTGGGGAATAACCTGGCAGTTCAACACCTAAAGGATATACTTGGTCAGTATCATCCTCAGGTAATATTCCTCATCATCCTCAGGTAATATTCCTCAGTGAGACCAAACAAAAGCGGACTTATATGGAAAAACTTTGTGAAGACATTGGTTACTATGATTTGTAAATGGTGGAACCACAAGGCTTAAGTGGAGGTTTAGCCTTAATATGGAAGGAAGAAGTATCAGTTACAGTTCTCTCATCTTCAACAAACTGGATTGATGTAGAAGTTCGATGGCAGGATCATACTTTCTTTCTGACTGGTTTTTATGGAGAACCTATAGCTAATACAAGAGAAGAAGTATGGGAAGCTTTGATCAGATTAGGTGAAGATAGAGCAGAAGCTTGGATTTTGATGGGAGACTTCAATGAGCTTTTAAGCAATGAGGAAAAAAGAGGTGGAAGAGTTAGGCCAGAAAGTTCATTTTATGCTTTTCGAAATGTACTTGTTAGTTGTGGTTTGATTGAACTTCAGCATGAGGGTAACTCTTTCTCTTGGTTTGGCTCAAGAGGGGGGGAGCTTATTTCATTGCAAACTTGACCGTGTGTTAGCAAATGCTGCTTGGCTTAATAAATTTCCAAATGCTTTTTCTGGTTATTTACCACGGATAGGTTCCGATCACAGTCCCATTATTACCAGATTCCGATATGAACAACAACGCAGAAAACGGTTCTTCCGTTATGATTCTCGTTGGAAAAACAACCCTGAGTTACAGGATTTAATCGGAAACAGCTAGGCACTTAGCAGAGACAAAGAAGAATCAGATATTGTGGCTAGGATTAGACGTTGTCGGGGAGCTTTGGGTAATTGGAAAAGGCTCCACCACTCTAATTCGCGGCGCACCATTGACAATCTGAAACACCAGATTGACTCGCTGTCTAAGGAAGATGTGATCGATTGGACAATTTTTAAGGAGTTAAAATGCAGATTAATGGAAGCATATCTCCAAGAAGAGAAGTTCTGGAAAGATCGTAGTCGTGAACAATGGTTGACGGAAGGTGATCGCAACACAAAATACTTTCATGCGACTGTTCAACAGAAGCGTTCAAACAACAAAATTTCACAACTACAGGATCTGAACACAGGAATTTTTTATCATAATGATGTGGATCTCAAGCAGATAACAAAATCATTTTTTCTAAGGTTATACACGTCAGAACTTGTCATTAGTTCAAGTGTGAGACAATCAGACATGTTTCAAGGTGTTGAACCTAAAGTCACAGAACAGCACAACAACTTTCTCATCACACTCGTGCTAGATAGTGAGATCAAGCGCGCAGCGTATGATATGGCAGTTGAAAAATGCCCTGGTCCAGATGGCCTTACAGGAGCATTCTATCATCAATATTGGAACATCGTTGGTCCACAAGTATGTGAGATGGTTAGGGAGTTTCTTACATCCAGACATTTCGATGGACGCCTCAATGAGACTAATATTTGTTTAATACCAAAGGTTCGCAAGCCAACGAAGTTAACCGAGTATAGACCAATAAGCCTATGCAATTTCTCATACAAGATTATTGCAAAGGTATTGTCTACTCGCCTTAAACGGGTTTTACAAGATATTATTTCTGAAATGCAGGCAGCCTTTGTTAGCGGCAGACTTATTTCTGACAACATTTTGTTAGCTCAAGAAATAATTCACTCTCTTAAAGTTCTTCCTCAGCTGTCTTCTTCTTGTGTTGCGATTAAGACTGATATGATGAAGGCTTTTGACCGCGTAGAATGGCAATTTCTTGAGGATGCAATGCGAACTCTTGGGTTTGACGCACAGTGGATTAATTGGATAATGACGTGTGTTACAACCGTCTCTTTTGGTGTTCTTATAAATGGACAGGTTACAGAAAGATTCCACCCCTCAAGAGGCTTGAGACAAGGAGATCCACTCTCACCATTTCTGTTCATTTTGTGTACTGAGATACTTATTATGCGTCTCAATAGACAAGACACAGAACAGCGATTTAATGGCCTTCGGATTTTACCCAACGCTCCATCAGTATCTCACCTCTTTTTTGTCGATGATAGTCTCTTCTTTAGCACTATCCATGATCAACAATTATTGCTGTTAAAACAGATTTTAGAGGATTATCGTCAGGCATCGGGACAAAAGGTGAACTTTGAAAAATCAAGTATAATATACGGCAAGACAATATCTGCCGATGACAAGCGACGAGTACAATTGGAGACGGGAATAGAAAACGAGGGCGGGAAAGGGATTTACTTTGGTTTACCAGAAGCTTTTGTTGGCTTAAAAATGGAGACTTTGAGGTACTTAGAAGAAAAAATAAAATCCAAGTTTACATCCTGGAAAATGAAGTTTCTTTCTCATGGAGGCAAGGAAGTTCTTCTTAAGTCAGCTGCTTTTGCAATCCCAACGTATGTCATGTCTTGTTTCCTCCTTCCTAAAGGTACAATACAAAGACTCAACCAGGAATTTTCCAACTTTTGGTGGAAAAATCAACAAACAGGGAAGGGAATTCATTGGCTTTCTTGGGAAAAATTAAAGCAGAACAAGCAAGACGGAGGTATGGGATTTCGGGATTTAGAAGGATCAAATGATGCATTGTTGGGGAAACAGCTCTGGCGTCTTGCTACAAACCCGACATCACTTCTAGCAGCCACACTGAAAGCACGCTATTTCCCCAGAACTTCGATTTTACAAGCTAATCTTGGAACGCGACCTTCTTTTGGCTGGAGTAGCATCTTATCAAGTCAAGAATTAATGCGCAGTGGTCTGAAAAGAGAGATTGGAAGCGAAACAGAGCTGGATATGTGGAATGAACCATGGCTAATTGATAATATTCCGAGAGCACCTCATCCATTTTCGCACATTAAACAATCGGACTGGGAGCTAGCAGATTTTCGCGACACAGGCAGTGATCAATGGGATCTGTCTCGACTTCACCAAGTGTTTGATAGCGACGAGATGAGCAGAATTCTACAGATACGACCTGGTGGAATGGGATCGAGACATGGTTAATCTTGGATTCACACAGAAAAAGGTTTATACTCCGTCAAATCGGGTTACAAAGTCTGGAATGATCTTAAATTACAGATGACAAACCCGGTTCCGGAGCAAAAGGCAGACTATTCGATGATTTACCTAAATATATGGGATTTAAAAACCAGCCCAAAGTTGAAGAACTTTTTATGGAAATGCTTGGTTCGAGCAATACCAGTTGGGGCTGAATTGAGACGAAAACATATTGCAGCTACAGCGACATGTGCAGTATGTGGAGATGACAATGAGGACACTCTTCACTTATTCTTTCATTGTGCTTTTGCGAGAGTATTATGGAGCTTGTCTCCTTTTGTTTCGATACTCAATGATACATGTTGCTCAATCCAAGGGAAAATCTATTCTTGTATGCAGCTGAACAATGAACAACATGAGGAGTCTAAAGGCTTATGGGTTTGGATAATGTGGAGAATATGGAAGGTACGCAATGCTTTGATTTATCAAAACGCAGAACCAGATGGGGTCAAGGCATATAATTTGGCGTTATCAGATCAAGCCGAATGGACGCAACACACGGAGTTGATTACTCAGACTCCGACTGTTACTCACCCACCTTCGAGTTTGACTTGGATTCCCCCACCGGTTAACGTTCTAAAATGTAATACTGACGCCTCTTGGCAAGATAGCCATGATAGATGTGGCATTGCATGGATTCTTCGGGATAACACAGGACGAATGAAGTTTTGGGGCACGAAGACACTTCCTCGCTTAACTTCTCCTCTTGAGGCTGAAGCTTCGGCTCTTGCCTGGGCTGTTATGTGTATGGGGAATATGGGTTATGAAAATGTAATATTTGAGAGCGATTCTAGTTCGCTGATTACAGCTCTGCATAATCCGTCATCTTGGTCGCGGCTTCATACTTATACCACGGAAATTTTATTTAGGAGTACTCAGGGCAACAGGAACTATGATTTGCAGAAGGTAAATCGGAATCACAACCAAGCAGCTGACAAGCTCGCTAAATATGCTAGAGATTTACTTTTGTATGCAGGCACGATTGACATTACGGTCCCACTTTGGCTTAGTCCATTTTTGGATCAAACATTGTGATTTATTTTAAGGTTTAATGAAATTTGGTTTTGGGAAAAAAAAAGAAAAAGTTAGTTATCTTCTAACCGTCGTTAAATATTATTGAAAGGTGGTATAAAGTCCAACATTACAAAGTCATACAATAATTTATGTTCAGGCGGCAGAGTTCTTTTCGTTATCTTCTAAATTATGTTGTGTACTACCAACTAGATTAAGTCAATTGATTAGCTCTAACTATATGTTCCCAAACAATTATTTATAACTTCATATCCTTTTCGTCGCATTTTGATACGATTACCTTTTTATAAAGCTTGCAGTTTGATATGAATACCTTTTCAAAAGTCTCTTATAGCTTAGGATATTTATAGTAGACAAATACTATCAAGCAATAATATAGTCACGATGAATTACTTATACAATTTTGTGAGAAAGATGGAGTCTCTATTGGTGTGCGTGTGTCTTGGTTTGTGACTTTGTGTGGTGTGGAGGAGGATACTTATGAGTTATGTCGATCTCACGACAGGAATGAGTGAGATAACAAAAACGATGTCTTATTGCAAAGTCATACCGAAGATTTTTTAGGAAAAAAACCAATTTCCCCTCAGAAAAACAAAATAATATTTTGATTGATTGGAAAAAACTTTTAAAACGTAAAAGTGGAGTTAAGGAATATTAATATAGAAAAAGTAAGGGATCACATGGGGACATTATGATTATTTGGTGGTAATAACATTATAATCCAACATGATTTGTGGCGTGACATTCGCTGGTCTCATCTTCCTTTATTCTCTTATTTTTAGTGTTTTTTTTTTCCTTAAAATAAACTAATTAGTCACATTAAAAAAAAAAAAAAGATAGAGACAGAAGCTTAAGATAATTGGTAACGCTCCCTTGGTACTATCGCCCCATTTGCCTGGCTACTAGTTTGGGTCCAGTCAATTTTGGATTCTTTCCCTAAATTTCATTAGTTTATTGAAAAGTTCTAGAATACCATTCCAATAAACAAAAAGGCTTCAATTATCTGCAAATCTACATTTTCCTTTTCTTTATAGCTTTGCCGTTCCTTTTGGCAGCATCCATACTAATTCAGAATCTTGAAAACTGTTATCATATGTTTGGTTGATAAAGAATGTATAAACAAATTTATATGTTGATATTTTATTGTTAATCCGAGAATCTTACTTGAGTGAGGCACATTTAAATACGTACCCTAGCACTTTTTTATTCATGAATTTTACATATTTAGTTTTATATGTTCATATATATTTGCATCTTTAGTGATAACACATACCATAACCTTAATATGTCAAAGACAATGATCAAACCCAAACAACTCGTTCAGTTTTGTATCAATAATTTGGGTCATAAAAAGTCATTTGAAGAAGGTGAATTTTTTTATATTGTCTGAGAAGAACCCTAGCTAACGAGGAAGATGAGCCTGCACAACCAGTTTATATAACTCACTATATATAATTATATAAACGGGTTAGAAAACTCAATCAAAGCCCATTTAATCCGTTGATAAATATGGTCAAATCTATAGGTAACAACAAATCCGTTTACATGGAATCCAAATACGAGATATAGGTGATCTAATATTTTTGAAATTAGACCAACAAATATAAGCTCTTTGAGAAATCCACTCAAGATATTCTTGTTTCTAACCAAGAGTGAAGACGTGAACGGGAAGAGTCAATACCAGAGAGTGAGGAAATAAGAAAACTGACCACAAACATTGTTAGAATTGTACAGCGGAGGTATCAAAATCCTTCAAATAGTTCAAAGGTATTCTCTATTATACATATGGCAGAACATATAACCCACTTAGACCAGCCAACAACATCATCTGGGTAAACCAATAATGTAGAGAAATGGGCTAATAATCCAATAAAGCCACTTCATAATTGTACCAAGCCTTTTAGGTTCTCTAATTAAGCCTAGATTTAAGTATAATTAAGTGGCCCATGAAATCCAATACGAACCAACTTTGTAATTATTTAAGTGTAAAAATAATTATGAGATATACATTAAAGAAAATTATATATAAGGAAAGAAAAATATAGTTTTATTTATTTTAATTACATTAATAACTATAAGAAATTATATTTAGATTAAAAAAAAATATTAAATAGGGTCCCGAAATATTTATTGTATAAGGTCTCGTATTAATATGATTTAACATTATTATAATTATTATTAGATAATTAGTATAATTAATATAAAAGTAATTAGCAATCCCAGCCACATAAACATTGTAGTTGGCCTTTCAAGGGTCCACCAGGTGCAGGGCGGCACTCGTGGTTCCCTTTTGGGTGTCTCTTGGCACACCAAGACTTGCACTCTGCTGGTATACATCTTGCTAATGCATCAAAACATCTATTTGCAAAGTCCCAACCTTCCACTCCTATTTCAATTCCAAGTATGAATACACACAAGATCATTTCATATATATTTAAAACTTTTATTATTTTTTGTCAAGTATACTTGCTCAATAGCTTTAATATTCATTTTTTTCACCTTAGGATACACATTATATAAAAATAAATTAGTTGTAATTTGGTACACTTTATTTAACACTAAAATTTGTTTTATCAATTCACATCACAATGATGTTTATACTGTCAAGACCATGTAAGTTTATATAGTAAGGAGTTAACACAAAAGAAAGTCAGAAGGATTAACCTATTAGTATATTCAAATAATATTGAAATTAGTTAACTGTTAGGGCTAATCAGGATTTGACATTATAAAATATAGCTAAGATATAAATTTAATATATAAGTTTTTTTTGAAATGGAAGTAGTATATTTTGCAAACGGTTATAATTTTGTTGAACTGATATTTAAAGAAAAATAAAATTTATATGCAAATAAAATAAAACGAAGCACAAAATTGAAACGCATACCAAGGAGAAGAATTGTGAAGACAATAAGAACGGTGAAGGAAGGTTGAACTTGTTTTTTCATCTTATATGATATAAATATATATATCGATTTTTCAAAATTGTTAAAAAGAAAATAGGAAGTAGGTGTTGTTTTTTTTGTTTTTTGTTTTTTGTTAAACGAAGGTGTAATTGTATGTAGTTCAAAGAAAAGTTTATATAAAGGGTAAATTATCCCGAATTATAGGATCTAATTTGATCCACATTTATTATTATTTTTACATTTTTAAGTTAAGTTATAATTAGACGGTATAAGCGTTAAAATCTATTTTTTTTTCAATTTTGTGGACTAAAATTTTTTGGACTTTGACATTCTCTTTTACCGTCAGAGCCAAGGATTCTATCGTCAAAAAATAATAAATAATAAATAATTGCAACTTTCATTTTTAAAAGCAGAAAAATAAAAGAAATCATTTAGTTTATAAATAGGATTCCATCGCTTTGAGTCTGAGAACTGATATACTCTGAATTTTATGACCTTTTTCATTTCTCACCTTGAATTTTATGACTTAGAAGTTTTGTTTTTTTTTTTTCTTTCCATTTTTTTTCTTTCGTTTTGTTTTTTTAGAATATTTACAGGTTAGCACCTGACAAAGGGCAGCTCCATCAATGTTTCTAAAAAGGTTTCTGAAAAAACAATTAATAATATAAAAAGAAAAAGTAGGAGAGATTATTGAGAATCGATTCTAAAATAGGAAGTTTAAGAATTTTTTAGAAACCAGTTTCTCATAGATATCACTTTATAAGTGGTTCACTTATTTTAACAAATTTTTTGATTTAATTAAATAGTTAGTTTTATTAAAATATTAATTTATTTGTTATCAGATACCCATTTTAAGAAATGTAAGGGCAACTCCATTGGTAAACCCCTTATAAGTTTCTTAAAACAAAAACAATAATAATATTTTAATAAAATTTCACTATTAATTAAATCAAAATATTAACTTAAAAGATTGGTCCAATTATATCTTGACATTTGTAGAACCCAACTTCTAAATGGTTCTTAAAACTCTCATTTAACAACCCCATTCATCCTCTCTCTCCTACTATTTCTTTCTTTATTATTATAATTTTTTTAAGAGATCATGTTAAAACCCTCCAATGGAGGTGGCCTAAGGATGGAGATGCTCTAAGGAAGACTTGCAAGGATGAAGTTGTAATAATCCATTGACGGCTTGTAATTTTTATTGGCCTCATACTTCTTTAGGTTTATGGGTCCTAATTTGGTCCGACGGACGGTACATTATTTTTGAGAGTTTTAAAGACTTGTTTACCGACCATACAAATCATTACATGATATTTTCCTATTTTTATCCTCACTCATAGAGTTTGGTGAATTACTTCCTAAAAGGTCACTCATCTTTGGCTACTCCAAACTAAGAACGCTTAACTTTAGAATTATGTCAAAGTGTGTGACAGAAAAGATAAATACACTTTGGTGAAATAGGTGATTAAATCAATTCTCTTAAACTCTCCTCATAAACCACTGTATTTACAGTTCAGGTGTATATGAGCTCAGGAAATATTTAAAAGAAGTCGAACTAATCAATTTACGGAGTTTGGATCGAGCCGATTAATATATATCGGATCACCCAAACAAATGTGAAGATTAGACCACATGCTCAAAGGTTTCACCATTATGAACTGAGAAAACCCCATAGTATATATTTGCCATTCTGATCGACCGGAACGCATTTAATCCAATCTGTCTCTACCTCTCGAGAGTCAAAGAAATTAGCCGGAACCGATCAATTCTGGGATAGTCTGATCGGTCCCTTTGTGGTCGAGAAAGTTGTCTTTTTTGTCTTTTCACCTTAAGACATGTTTTAACCCAGTATTAAAATAGGCTATGATGTATTTCGACCTACAGACCTCGTTTTCATCTTTTCATTCCAGTTTTCAAGTTTTGTTCTTAGTTTTATTCCTTTGTGAAGGAAACAAGATATGATCAACATAGAGAAGATTTTCTTAACCCTTGTTCTTCTTATTTCAATTCAATACAATTCCTTTCAGTTTTTTTTTTTTTTTTTTGTCAATTCAATACAATTCCTTTCAGTTTTTTTTTTTTTTTTTTGGCTACATGTGAGTATATCCTTAATTAGGATTTAGAGACTTCAATGAGATTTTGGCATGCTGTAGAATTAAACAAAAATAGAGAACCAATTCTTAGTTATCTTCGCTTATATTCTACTTCCTTCGTTTCTTAATGCAAGGGGTTTTCGAAAAAAATACACTGTTTAAGAAAGTATATTAATTCTGTGTGTTTAAATATTAATACACAAAGAATTAGATGATTCAGCCAATTGAAAAATAATATTATTAGATATAAATGATTTTAAATACTTCATTTCATTAAAAATTATCATAGAAAACTGAAAATCCCTTATAATTTTGAAACAAAAATAAATGCTAAAACCTCTTACATTAAAAAAGGGAGGGAGTATTCTTTATGCTTAGATTGAACTAGCCACATAATCTCTAATCTCAATTTGAACATATAGAAAACGCCATTCATAGGTTGATGGGAAAAAATATATAAGAGAGTATCTTCTCTTATGAGACGACAATTAATAGTTAAAAGATGGTAAACATCTCCATATGAGATTATCTGTGTTTAAGAACTGGTCACACGTTTCTTAAACAAACTGCTAAATGAAGCCAAAAGAACAGAAGAAAACAAGAAAAGAAAGAAAGAGAAGAGCCTTTCCAAGCGTACCGGAAACAGATGAAGTTGGAGAAGCAGAGTTGCTAAAAAAGAAAATTAGGGCGATAATAGTCTATTATTTATTACTATATTAGATCATAACTAGACATGAACAACAGTAAGTCCTAATTATAATATGACAAAATTTTATTACAAGGTTCAAAATATTAATAGTATGATTTAACATTTATTATAATAATAATTATTATTATGATTAATATAAACATAATTATTCATCCCAGCCGCACAAACATTGAGGTTTGCCTTTCAAGGGACCACCAGGTGCAGCGACGCAGCTGGATTGGCCTTGTGGATGTCTCTTCGTACACGAAGCCTTGCACTCGGCTGGGTTACATCGGTCATGGTGTAACACAACATAAGCTCTATTTACAAAGTCATGACCTTCCACTCCTATTACAATTACAAGTTTATCAACATAACTTAAGATCATAACTTCAAATTTTTCACATATATTAAAAACTTTTTTTTTTTATTTAGTCAAGTATACTAGATTTAACATTCTTTTTTTACTCCTTAGAATACACAGTTTATAAAACGAAATTTTATATTACAATTTGTTGTAATTTGGTGTACCTTTGTTTAATACTGAAATTTGTTTTATCAATTCATATCATGATGATGTTTATATTGTTAAGACCATATAAGTTTATATAGTAAGGAGTTAACACAATAAAAAGTAAGGAGAATTAACCAAAATATATTAAGTTACAAATATCTCTCTAGTTTCTTAGGTCCAGTTCAAAAAATTAGCTAAAATATAAAATTTAATTTATAAATTTTCAAATGAAATAATAGATTTTTAAAAGGTTTAATATAGTTGAATTGATATTTAAAGAATTTATATGATATTAAATTCTCGTTTCTTGTAAGAAATTTATACGCAAAAAAAAAAAAAAAAACAAATGATTGAAATGCGTACCTAGTAGAAGAATTGTTAAGATAATAAGAACAGTGAAGGAAGGTTGAAATTGTTTTCTCATTTTTTATATTATATAAATATATATATCGATTTTTCAAAAAATTATCTAAAAAGAAAGAGAGGAAGAAGGTGTTGTGCGTTTTTTTTTTTTTTTTTTTTTTTTTTTTTTTTTTTTTTTTTTTTTTTGGTGGTAAACGAGAAGGTGTATGTAGTTTTCAAAGAAAAGTCTATATAAAGGGTAAATTATCCGGGATTATAGGATCTAATTCGATCCACGTTTAAGTTTTTTTTCCCTACATTTCTAATTTAAGTTATAATTCAACGGTATAAGCGTTAAAATCTATTTTCTTTATATTTTGTTGACTAAAACTTTTTGTGCATTTACATTGCGAAGGCATATAAGAGGATCATATCATCAAAAATTAGTAAATACTAATAAACTAGATGATATCCCGCACTATGCGCGGATTTAATTGTATTATATACGTTATTTTATTAAATATTTTATGGAAAATCTATTTTAAAAAACAGAAAATGATATATCAATATTTTTGACATGTTAAGTAAAATATCAAATTTATGATATGTTAATTAGCAAATAATTTTTTTTGAAATGTATTGCAATGTAAAATATATCTTACTTTTGAATCATTGCAACCATTTTTGTAGTAGTCGGATTAGATCCTGATGAATATTGTTACCATAGTCGAATGATTTTGACTTTTATTTTCCATACATTCTTGAATGGTTTTAAATATGGAACAAATGATAAAAAACCATTGTTAACCAAGTTTCTTATTTGGATAATTGTCTAACTAATAAATATATTGTTTGAATAATTAGCTATGTAACTTAGTAAATCTAGGATATAGGTAACTAATATTTAGGATATAGTTAGGTAAATCACGTAATAATGATTTGTAGCCATCTTATATAATAATTGGGAAGTACAAAATTGAAAAAAACCTTAGTTTTGTAGATATTTATATGTGAATGCCATTAGAAATATTTTTTTTTATTTACTAAAAAAGATTATTGTTAGATTTTAAAAAGTTTATAATTAGAAATTTAAAACTAATTTATATTAAAAATGTTTTTTATATTTTATTATAAAAATTTACAATTTTTATTTTCACAATGTTACATATTTTTAGAATTCTATTTAATTTGAAAATCATACTTAAAAAATATATATATTTATATATTAATTGTGTATAATTTAATAGTATATCCTTTATACTAAAATAATAATAAATATTACCAATTTTAGTTTTGAATTATTATTAATTAAAACATTAGTTATTTTTATTTTCAAAGTAACATCTATATAATATTTGGGAAGTACAAAATCAAAAGAAGGTTTAGTTTTTGAGATAT
>CM071721.1:14730761-14748153 GCA_036630335.1 Physaria fendleri | reverse complement strand
CCATTATCACTTCGTAGAATTTTGATCTTCTTACCAAACTGCCTTTCGATCATAGCTAGAAAATTTCGGATATGGGAGGCGACAGCTGATTTAGTAGACAGAAGATATATCCAAACAGCTCTAGAGCAATCAAGATTAATATGAAATCCGGGAACTAAATAAACGTTTTTCAGACACAGATTTGGTGTAAGAAAGACAGTGCCCTGCTGACATGACACCACATCATCGCGCGCCGGCAGTTTCACATACACGGGTGATATATCGTGAATATCATGCAGCAACGAAGCGCATCCAGTCATATGATGAGTAGCACCTGTGTCTTTCAGACACAGATTTGGTGTAAGAAAGACAGTGCCCTGCTGACATGACACCACATCATCGCGCGCCGGCAGTTTCACATACACGGGTGATATATCGTGAATATCATGCAGCAACGAAGCGCATCCAGTCATATGATGAGTAGCACCTGTGTCTAAGATCCAAACTTCATTATGATCCTTACCATTCAAGCGTTCAGGTGGAGCAGTAGAGGAAGACCCAAGAAGTCGTTGAATTGTCTTCCATTGATCGTCAGTCAATTCGCTTAAGCCTTGTCTACAGTCAATTCGCTTAAGCCTTGTCTATCTTTTTCGGTCAGAGACTGCACAGTAGAACAACCCGCAACATTAGCAGACGGATTAGAGATCTGGGTTATGTTCCCGCAACATTAGCAGACGGATTAGAGATCTGGGTTATGTTCGCTCGTGGCTGCGCACCACCACTGCCGCGTCCTCGTCCACCGCCACGTCCTCGTCCACTACCTTTGGATTTGTCTTCCCACCACTCGGGATATCCAACAACTTTGAAGCAGGAGGAGGCTTCGTGACCGTTCTTGCCGCAAACAGAACACGACCGTGATGGGTCTTTGTTGATGATGCGCATCGGAGACTGCCTAGGGTTGACATTGTTTCATCCCTTATGACCCAGGTGCAGCTGTGACGCAAAACTTGTGAGTTCTACCGTGTTTTCCTTCATTGATTGCAAGGTTTCATTCTGCAATATCGTCTGGTAGACACTGTCCAAATCTGGAAGGGGTTTGATGGCACAGATTTGTTGTCGTATGACACTATTTGCTTCATCTAACCCTGCAAGAAAATCATGTGGTCTTCCATTGATCGTCAGTCAATTCGCTCAAGCCTTGTCTATCTTTTTCGGTCAGAGACTGCACAGTAGAAAAACCCGCAACATTAGCAGACGGATTAGTGATCTGGGTTATGTTCGCTCGTGGCTACGCACCACCATTGCCGCGTCCTCGTCCACCGCCACGTCCTCGTCCACTACCTTTGGATTTGTCTTCCCACCACTCGGGATATCCAACAACTTTGAAGCATCCACCGCCACGTCCTCGTCCACTACCTTTGGATTTGTCTTCCCACCACTCGGGATATCCAACAACTTTGAAGCATGAGGAGGCTTCGTGACCGTTCTTGCCGCAAACAGAACACGACCGTGATGGGTCTTTGTTGATGATGCGCATCGGAGACTGCCCAGGGTTGACATTGTTTCGTCCGTTATGACTCATGTGCAGCTGTGACGCAAAACTTGTGAGTTCTACCGTGTTTTCTTTCATTGATTGCAAGGTTTCATTCTGCAATATCGTCTGGTAGACACTATCCAAATCTGGAAGGGTTTGATGGCACAGATTTGTTGTCGTATGACACTATGTGCTTCATCTAACCCTGCAAGAAACCATTCGTCGTAATTAGAACCGTTCAGAAGAGGTTGAGAGATGACAGCTCCAGGATTATCTCCTGAATTAAGATCAAAAGGTGAGATAGTTTTGTATTTGTGTTCTTGAACTTTAGATTCCGACATGATGTTGTAAGAGAGCCGCCGTGAAGCTTAAGATGATCCGCCGAGGGGCATGTGATGATTCGCCGAGTGGCTTAGGATTATTGAGATGATTCGCCGAGGGGCATGAGATGATTTGCCGAGGGGCTTAGGATGATTAGGGTTTTCAGATCGTTTGCTCTGATACCATGTAANNNAAAAACAATATGTAGAGTTTCCTTTTTCTTGAATATGCAAACTTGCTTGTCAAGATTTCCTTTTTCCTTAACATTCTAAAAAAATAAAAACTACTAAAACATTATACCTAATGGTCTTCAAATTACCACTATGCATCACTACTCAAAATCTTCTACTATCACTCATAGGGAAGCCTTTGAAAGAGTTACATCTCTTGATGTAGCTTGTCATGTAATATCGAGTTGTATCCCACTTTTGACTACAATACTGACAAAATCAATTTAATACTTTTTTTTTTTGTCATGGAAATTTAATACTATTTTTAGTGTTTTAATAGTATAAAAATATATTATCTTTTATATTTTATAGTATAGGAAACAAAAACTATATGTCGTTTGATAATATTATATGAATGAATTTAATTTATAGCCGTAAGTGTAAATTTGAAATTTATTAAAATAACTTAGTAAAATTAATTTGTACCTCAATTAAATTTAAGGCTAAATTTTTATTTAAAAAAAACAAAAACTAAATCTAATAACTGAGAGTAACTCCAATGGGAGTATATAGGAAAAGTTCTTAAGAAAATTTAATAATAAAAAAATAAAAATATGGAGAGAGATACAAGGATCATTTGTCAATTGGCAACTTTAAAAAATATAATAAGGATTGGTTCTTCGAATGTCACTACTTTATTGGTTTAAAAGATTTAATTAATATTTGATTTAATTAAATAGTTAAATTTTGTTATAATAATATTTTTTTTGTTTGTTTTAGGAACCAAATAAGGTATCACCAATGGAGGTGGTCTGATAGATTTATTTCTAACCCTAGCCGCCTCGTCTGTTTAGTTTCTTCCCGCCGTGCGTGAGTTTCCTTGGACACGGCGGTGGTGAAGCTTTTGTTGTAAATATTGTTATGTAGCGTGCGGTGCTGCTTTTAGACCGACATTTTTAGCTTTTCCCTTTTGTTTGTTTTCTGGGATGATGGTTCACGACGAATTTAGAGTGGTTGAGCAAGCGTGCTCCGAATCTCGGTACTTTGTATCGACCCTCCGCTTCCATCGGGAGACTAGAGGCGTCCTCTCTTCTTCTGATTCGTGTTATCTCTCTCTCGTCGGCGGTTCCTTCAACATCGAGAGAGTTTAGACTGTCTTTTCTTCCAGGGTTAGGATTGCTCGAGAGATTGGAGGTAAGTGGAGCAGGTACTCTAGAAGATCGGAGGTTCATGAAGCTTCTTCGGCCGCTTCTTCAACTTTCCGGTGGTTCCCTCAGAGATCTCACGGTTGATACTAGCGGTATGTCCTCAGCCATCTCCTCCTCTCGCCGGAATGAGTGCAACCAAATGCAATCGTTTTTCTCACCTTAGCGGCGTTTCCAACATGGAGTCGTAGCTAGGGTTTCGTCACTTTTTGGGCCTCTAGACCGTGTTTGGGCTTCGACCTCTCTGTTATTTTTCTTGTTGTAAATCGTTGGGTCTTTTGGTCGAATCTCTATGTGTCCTAGTCTAAGTCCTTTCTTATAATATATTCAATGTTTTCTGTGCAAAAAAAATAACCGATAGATGTTGTAGAACAGAAACTTCACGTGTTAACATTCAGAGTTTTTAAAAAAAAAAAAAAAAGTATTAAACATTCAGTCCAAAACAAAAAACATCAATGTCTTTTAACATTCAGAGTTTTTAAAAAAAAAAAAAAAAGTATTAAACATTCAGTCCAAAACAAAAAACATCAATGTCTTTGGTGACGTATGAATGGAGACGTCTCATTATAAATATACAAATAACTTCTCTGTCCCTTCCACGATTCCCGCATCAGAGTAAGAGAGAAACATCAAAGAGAGAGAGAAAGTTAAATCAAATGGAGAACGGCAAATGCAACGGTGGCTCAACGGTGAACTTACCGGAGATCAAGTTCACTAAGCTTTTCATCAACGGCCAGTTCCTCGATGCTGCTTCAGGTTCTTTTTTCATAACGTTGACCTTAACAAAAGAAGAAGATCTAACAAAATACCCCAAATCAAATCATATTTTCTGATTTTGGCTCTGATTATCAAAAATTCATTAACTTCTCATTTTGAGAAGTCGAAACTGTTTTGTTTTTTGCTTTATGTGGAAAAAGAAAAGTCCAAGATGATAAAGTTAATGTTTTATTGAATTATGTGGTTTTAATTTAACATATATTGATAATTTTATTTTTGATATATATATATATAT
Source organism: Physaria fendleri (assembly GCA_036630335.1). NCBI lineage: Eukaryota > Viridiplantae > Streptophyta > Magnoliopsida > Brassicales > Brassicaceae > Physaria > Physaria fendleri. The sequence continues at coordinate 14,743,932 of CM071721.1, read as the reverse complement.
TGGGATAAATAATAAAAGGGAAGACATTTGAGACGATAGACCCAAGGAACGGTGAAGTGATCGCTGAAATAGCCGAAGGAGACAAAGAAGACGTTGACTTGGCCGTTAAAGCTGCCCGTGAAGCCTTTGACCATGGCCCTTGGCCTCGCATGACCGGCTTCGTATGTTTCCTTCATTTCCTCTTTATTTTTTTATTAGTTGTACCTAATCGTATTAATTTTATGGTTTTATATAATAAAATATTATTGATATTTGATTGATATGGTCCCGCGTCATTATTGTTACTTTTATATCGTATTATTTAAATAGTGAAAACTAGAGAGGTTTGACTTATTTAAGGTGTCACTTTCATGTTGTTAAGGCAAGACATGTTATCAAATATTAACTAGTTTCACATATTTAATCTTAGGTAAGCTTATTTTTGTGATAGTTGTGTGTTGTTTGTAATAGTAATGTTTTCTCACAATAACAATTTTGGTGGATATGATTCTTTAATCAGGAGAGGGGAAGGCTTATCCACAAATTCGCAGACTTAATAGAACAAAACATAGAAGAATTAGCTAAACTTGATTCAGTAGACGGCGGAAAATTGTTCGGATGGGGCAAAATGACAGATATTCCGGCCACAGCTGGTCATTTTCGATATTACGCAGGTGCAGCGGACAAAATTCACGGCGAGACTCTTAGAATGGCACGTCCATCTTTGTTTGGATACACACTTAAAGAACCAGTTGGTGTGGTTGGTCATATCATCCCTTGGAATTTTCCTAGCATTATGTTTGCTACTAAGGTGGCTCCTGCTTTGGCTGCTGGATGTACCATGGTGGTTAAACCAGCTGAGCAAACTTCGCTTTCTGCTCTGTTCTATGCCCATCTCGCTAAAGAAGTAAGTTCTTGTATCAAGATTATGCTTTTTAATCACAATATATGTCTTTGAAGTTGAAGTATAAGAAGTTTGATTAAAAGACTTCTAATTATGGATTTATTTTAAAAACTATATTTGTTGTTTATTTAGTTAAAAAGACAAAACAGACAATTGAAACTTAACACTATAAGTTGTGGTTTCGTGTTAAGATAAAGCGCACCAAGTTAAGAAGTAACTAAACTAAAAACGTAAACGCAACTAAAATGATAGTAAACTAACAATCTAAACATTTTTGAGATAAAAACAGGCAGGAATACCAGATGGTGTGCTTAACATTGTAACTGGATTTGGACCAACTGCTGGAGCTGCAATTTCCTCACATATGGACATAGACAAAGTAAGATCTATTGTCTTATGAGTGACACTGACTTGTGCTGTTGGGTTTAATGTGGAATCTTGAACCTTCTCTGTATGTTGTGATCAGGTTAGTTTCACGGGTTCAACAGCTGTTGGGAGGAAGATAATGCAAGCTGCAGCCGAAAGCAATCTGAAGAAAGTATCTCTTGAATTGGGTGGTAAATCGCCTCTTATCATATTCAATGATGCTGATATTGACAAAGCTGCCGATCTTGCCCTTCTCGGTTGCTTTTACAACAAGGTATGTACTACAATAACCATCAATGGTGTGATATTGTTGTGTATAATAAACATATTGAGTTGGATAATCTACAGGGTGAGATTTGCGTTGCAAGCTCTCGTGTGTTTGTTCAAGAAGGAATATACGACAAAGTTGTTGAGAAGATGGTGGAGAAAGCTAAAGATTGGACTGTTGGTGACCCTTTTGATCCCACTTCTCGACAAGGACCTCAAGTAAAATGACTACTTAACAACAACATGCGTTGATTGAATCTTTTGATTTGTGAGTAGATAGATATTCAGAGTTTAGATTATGATAAACTGTTTTTGGTTACTTTAGGTGGATAAAAGACAATTTGAGAAGATTCTGTCTTACATTGAGCATGGCAAAAACGAAGGAGCAACTTTATTAACCGGAGGAAAAGCCATTGGAGACAAAGGATACTTCATTGAACCAACTATATTCGCAGATGTCACTGTAAATAACTCTATTCTCTCATTTATCACCTAGGGTTGATTAAATAACTTGAGCATAACAGATTTGGTTAAAACATATCCAAAACTTAGGCTATTATATGCAGACTATGTTGTTAAATTTGTTGATTACACAGGAGGATATGAAGATATACCAAGATGAAATCTTTGGACCAGTCATGTCATTGATGAAATTCAAGTAATCTCCATTCTCTTCTTGATCATTGTCTTATCCCATATACACTAAAATCTCGAAAATTGGTTTACACAGGACGGTAGAGGAAGGGATCAAATGTGCGAACAACACGAAATATGGACTTGCAGCAGGAATAATGAGCCAAGACGTAGACGTGATCAACACGGTATCAAGGTCAATCAAAGCTGGAATTATATGGGTTAACTGCTACTTCGGATTTGATCTTGACTGTCCTTACGGTGGCTACAAAGCTAGTGGCAATTGCCGTGAAAGTGGTATGGACGCTCTCGACAACTTCTTACAGACCAAATCTGTTGTTATGCCTCTTCACAACTCCCCTTGGATGTAACAGAAAAAAAAAAATATTAACAAAATTGTAAAAGAAAAAATAATCGAACGGTACAAAAAAACACACTTCGAGAAGGCTTGTGGTTCCTTTTTGTTCAATACTTTTTGCTTTCCCTAGGGGAAATTTGTGTTAAATAATAATATTTTATACTTTTTTGCATTCTCAATTTATAAATTTATGTTTTAATGTTTATTGCACAGATTTTTATTAGTTTTTGACTAACAAACAAAGTACAACAATTTTTTTTTTACGTTTTACAAGTTTACAACCAATAAGAAAATACGAAAAGCAATTAACAAAAAAAAAAATATATATACGAAAAGCTACAAAACGACAACGTTTTATTTATTTTCCAATTTTACCCCTAAGTTTAACACCAAGAACCTTCTCCATCTTGGCGAGCACGGCTTGATTCGGAACAGCTTTACCATTCTCATATTCTTGAACCACCTGAACCCTCTCGTTAATCTGTTTCGCCAGATCTGCTTGTGAAATCTTTTTCTCCAATCTCGCTTTCTGTATCATCAACCTCACCTCCGTCTTAACACGATCCATAGCCGCTGGCTCTGTTTCTTCATCTAGCTTCTTCGTATTAATCACCGGAACCGCCGTAGATTTTCCCTTTTTGTTCGAACCGGCGTCGAATTTCTTGACCGTTTGAACCGCGACGCCGCTTCTGAGAGCTGCGTTAATAGCTTTTGGATCGCGTAAGTCTTGGGATTTTTGTTTTGATTTGTGGAGAACCACAGGTTCCCAGTCTTGTGTTATTGCTCCTGGGTATCTGCTCGGCATTGTCGACGTAAGTAGAGAAGAAATAAGAGTGAGGTAAAGCTAATATCAAAGTTTCTGAAACTGAGAAAGATGAAGAGGAATAGAGGATCGTGAGGTTTTATAAAGAAAACTGGTTTCTGGAGAGTTCGATCATCTTTTTTATTTGTCTCGTCTCTGGAACGTTCTTGGACATGGAAATGACGTGGCATCATCTTATTTGAGTCATCCGTTGACGTGACATTGAGGATTTTCTAATTTAGATAAAGTCTAATTTTATGGAAATTATCCAAATTGAACCGGCTCCGTGGGCTTTTCTCATTCTTGGGTTGGTCCAAGATGTAAATGGGCTTTAGCCCTTTATTATAATCCTTTGTGTTCCAAAAAACCCGAGCCGGTTCGAAATACACTTTTTCGGGTTGGATTAGGATAATGTCAGAATCCAATTGGTTATCTTTGTTTTTTCCAAATAATTTCTATTTAAGTAATTGGATCTTCATAGAAAATGAGCTATTATTTGGAATCACTGTTCTTTTAGTTTGTCTTCTTGTTTAGTCTTATTAGAGTCGCATCTTGACTTATTTTGATTTTGGGCTCGACGGAGATTGAAGCGTACGGCGCCTGTTCTCCGCCAGAAAAGCTCTCCACATATTCCGACAGCCACAACAGTTTGGGTCGGCTTTTAGGGTTTTCAAAAATTGAGTTGGGCTCGAGCCCAACAGTATTGTAAAATCCTCTGTAAACAATTGGGCTTTAAACCCATTATTAATCATTTCAAGATGAAGTATTGTAAAATCCTCTGTAAACAATTGGGCTTTAAACCCATTATTAATCATTTCAAGATGAAAAAAAAAAGCTATTATTTGGAAAATTTAACGAAAAGAATATTAATCCAATGTAACCCAATTTTCAATGATGCTTTCATACTCGTACCGAAATCCCAACAAATTTTTTACCTATCTGAGACCATAGTGGTAATTGCAGAGGCCTTAGTATTAAGACCAATAAAAGCCCAAGTGATTTGTTACATGTAAAGCCCATGAATAGTTAGGGTTTTTGTGAGTGAGATCTATATAAAATATGTTATTAACATAATGTAAAAATGATCTTCTTCATCTAATCAATAGAACAGTGTTGTTTTGAGAGTCGTTTAATCTCATCTTGTTTCTTTAATTTTCAGTTCTAATAATGCTCATAAGGAGCTAATAATCTCTCCTCACATTCCTTAATATCATGGGTTTGATTTTGCTTTCACTTAGTTGTAAGAGCATACATAAAGATATCATGAGACAAACATGTTATCTCATGATATCTTTATTATATATACTCAAATGATGATTCCAAACCTTACAAAACAAACATGTTATAATCTTAACATAAATTCATTCAATATATGTAACGTGTAAATTATAATAACGGTTTTTCTTAGCGGACTAATAGAGAAATGCCAGAACTCTTTAGTTAATACTACTATGTTTGTTGTTTATGTGATTTGATATAAACTAAATGAAAGTTGTCCTTATTGTTATTGCCAATGAAAATGTCGACCACGCTTCAATGTAATTATTATGGAAATGATGGTAGTGATAAGTACTATATCATAAATAATCTCAACTAGTTATCTACTTTTGTTGCTTTATATTGAATAACTAACACTCTACTCGTACAAATTGATTTTATGTGTTTATATCTCTTCTGTAAAAATAATGAAATAAACATATGAAAAAAACATTGAAGTATGTGACCATTGATATGAAAAAAAGTATATGAATCTAGTACAAACAAGAACCAAAGTAATCCTAACTCTACTTTTCACATATTGACATCAGTAAGAATTAAATTTAATAGATATGATACTTGAGTTGGTATTCTTAAGTAAAATTAATAGATTTGATACTTTAGTTAAAATTCAGTGGGTTAAAATTGGTCTATATCAGAAACCTCAAGTTTCAAGTATGAAAAAAGAAAATTGCAATACTTAAATCAACTAAGTAGAGGTTGTGCTTTTAAAATTGTCTTACACCACAACATCCAAAATTTTAGAAAACGTAACAAATTGTTTAAAAAAATTCAGTAGGTAGATCTACTGAATTTTACTTAAGAATATATGTTCACTCTAGAGTGTGAAAAATGTTTTAAATATATGTTCCGAAGTTTATTGTAAATTAAGAAAACATATTTAACCATAACTTCTAATGGTGACATCTAATAATTACCTAACCCTGATAAACAACAGAAAAGTTTAAGGTAACAAATATATATATATATATATTTTTTTGTGAAAAAATGGTTGAGCTATAATTGAGATGTATACTCATTGCCTTTATAAAGATCAAGATAATTTATATGTTGTATGCCTGACAGAAAATAATAATTTACAATTTACATGTTGATGTACATGAGTCATGAAAAATAGTGAGACGAAATTTGAATGATGATTTATATACTCACCGAAAAAAAGAAAAATCTTTTAGTAATTGAATAACCGTAAACGCGAAACTAAAAAAAAAGTGATATAGATGGGAACAATATTAATAAGAATATTTTTGATAATCCAATCATTTTACAAGTCAGAAGATAAATCAATGACGTGAAAATGAAAAAATGAAATGAGCATTTATGGGGTGGAAGGTCGCGTCAGGACATAGCTGTAAGTTACGAGGGAGAGATAGAGATAGAGATGGTAAAACCGTTACGAAGATTCCAAAGTCCCTTACAACAAACAATCTCTATCAAACGCGTTATGAGTGGTTACTACGTTCATCCGCTCACTCCAACGCCATCTATTTTTAGCTTTCACCTATTTTTTTTCTTTTGTCTCTAGTCTTTACTTTTAGCATTTATTTCTTTTTTATTGATTTGACAAATATATATACTCCAAAAAATTCTTAGGTGTTTCTATAGAAACTTAATTTTGATAATTAATTTGGAAGTATTTGGATTAGTGATCTTAAATCGGTATGCACATTGAACTAGTTTCTTCACATATATTTTTTTAAAAAAAAAATATGAAATACATAATTTACACTAACAAATACTTTTTTTTTTTGTCAATAGTAATTGTTAGGAGAATTAGACATATATCCGAATAAACGGTGAAGATCATTGTCGAATATTATGAAAATCAGAAAAAAATGTTAAGGATCCAGAATATATTCAACAAGATATATTTATATTTATTGTTATTTTTAGTTTAGGAAATTAGGTTTAATGTTTTCTCTATAAATAAATATGTGATTGTAACATTATTTTCATTAGAGTCTAATAATTATTCTTTAATATTTTTATGTTCTTATTCTCATCAATTTATCCTGGTATAAAACATTAACCTCATACGAAAATGGCTAGGTTCGAACTTGATTTTATCGGTAATGCATTACGAATGAGAAAGGTTTGTTGGCTTCTCAGCCATCACAATATCCTGTGTAATGTTGGGATACAATAGCCTCAAACATATTAAAATATGTAAACGCATAAAACTAATTTAAAACGGTCCAAACATAAAATAACAAAGACTTTAACAACATAGACAATGTATTTGTGTTTTAAAATTCCCAAATTGTGTTTCAAATTTTCCAAATTGTTGATTTTGTGAAGTTCGTTTGGATAATGACCATTTGTGACTTAACCATCAAAGAAGATGAAAATTAGGTCTAACAGTAATTAGAAGTACTTGGATTTTATTTATAAAAAAAAAATGATCATGTTATGTTTGAATAGTAAATAAAAGCATTTGGACTCAAATTAAGGACAAAAAAAAAACCCCAACCTTAGATCAAGGTACCTTTAACATCATCATATGAACAAAGTAAACCGAGATTTGTGATAAGAAAATTATTAGTTACTTTCATATAAGTAGGGACTGATCGTTTTATGCTACACCTTTTTTTTTATCCTTTTACAACATTTTGTGATAAATAAATTTCTATTTTTGTTTCATATGGAGACACAATCTCGTGAATTAAGTGAAACTTGCATTATTCATGGGACCTTTTGGCCCACAACAAAAGAAAAAGGTGATAACTTACAAAATTTGTGTGTATGGATCGAAAAAAACTACGCAGTTCTTACAGTTTGAATGTTCTACATACTCTTAACATGTTTTCAACATAAAAACTTACAAGTTCGTGAATAAACGGTGTGATTCAAAAAAGAAAATTCAACAGTTTTTGTTTTATTTCTCGATGATGTATTGTGAATATCGAGTATTGACTTTAATCCTAAATTTGACCAGTAGTGAGTGGTAAATGCAAAAGTAAAAGCTAATATATTGAATTTTTTTTACAGCATTTGTTTTCGTTAAAGTGATAAATTGACACATGTCGGCGACCTTAAAGCCTCGAGTCTCTCGCTGGTCTATGAGAACATTATCTGATGTGTTGAAATGTCCCCACACGGTTTGCTTCATTGTGGCAAAAACTAAGAAAAATAAAATCTCCAAAAAAAAAAGAAGCAAATTTAATTAGACAAATAATCTTTGATTACTACTAAAAGTGATTCGTTTGGTTCTTTTATGATCATGTAATGATTTATAAATCTTAAGTTGTTAAGCTGTTAGGTGTCACAGATTTTAAATAATACTATATAATAAAACCTTAATGGAGTCGGTTTATAAGAAAATTTGTATCAATGCTTTTCGAAAAATGTATGGGTTTTTAATTAAAACAATCTTATTGCTTATTCATAATCTTCTAAGGAATCATAACTCAGCTGACTTGATTCTTTTAGAGCCAAAGTCAAGCCGTGAAATCATAATCATCAACATTGTTAAGTTAAATTTACGTTAATGTATTGACATTGAGACACATGTGTATCGAACTTATAAAAGCCTCTTCAAAATTTTGATTTTATGCATCGATCTGTTTTGTGAGATCCCAAAAAAACTAGTAAAAACAAAAGATGCTAATTGCTATATAGGCGATGAGAAGCATCTCACAAACGACCCCTCGAGACGTTATGAGACAATACTTTAACTTAGATAGTAACATTGTATTGATATATGATTTTCTACGAAGTCAAAATTTAATTAGTTTTTTGTTTATATGTTTTGGTGTTTTGGTAATGACTAATATGGGGGAATATACGAAGAATGATACATTACCAATAAGATCATACTCATTAACCAAAATCTAATTGAGTGACACCACACCAACCTTATGATATATTATATATGTATTTGGATAACGCATCATAATTTTCTAATTATATATTGTGAATTCACATTCGTACAAAGCAGCCATACCTTGACAATGAAATGATAGATAAGGTCAAACATAAAATTTTAGATATTGTCCGAGTGATTAATTGTGGTTTAGTAGTTAGGTTTTTGATCTTATTATCAGGGGTTCGAATTCCGGCAGGATCAAAATCCACGATTATTTTAGATACCCGTTATCTACCACGTAAACAGCCTAAATGAGTGACTCGACATGTGGTCTTCTCACCTCAGGGATTAGTCTGGTCAGATTTTCGGATGAAATTAACATGAGTTACAAAAAGAATTAGATATTACATTCTACCGAAAACTGTATCATATTATATATTTAAAAACAACATGTTCTTAAAAGATGGATTTTGAATATATTTTCAAAAGTAATGTACTATTTGTTTTTAATAAAAACTGTAAATACGAAATTTCAAGCTTGTATTTGAATACTAATAACAACATTTATAGAACTAAGACCTAATAAATAAGCCCGTGATCATAGAGAAAAGTAAATGTTTTGGAAAAAAAACAAAACAAAACTCTTGAATCTTGATAAAAATGAGCAAATGACATTAAATTAAAATGGTAAATAGTATCACGATTTCATATAACCGATACAAATCAAGAAATCGTCATGAACCACCGACTCTTACCTTAACTACCTCTACTTTTTATTTATATATTTTTGCAATTATTATGTAACTGCTTCTTTTATTATAAGTTGTTTTATTTTATTTATTTTTTGAAAAAGAAGTAGAAGTAAGATACACCAAACACTAATTTATGATAATTAATTTTAGTATTGACATTTCTGTCTGTTTTCGTGGAATTTGTTGATTTTGATTTTCTTAATTATCTTCCACAATAAAAGAGGCTGAAAAGTTAGCATTTTATTCGTCATGAATTGCGTAGAAATTGCTATCATATAAGTACCTTTGACATATAGACCATTTGAATTAATTGTAAAGCTAGTGGTCGATAATGATGAACATTAGAAAACAAACATATGAAAATTAAAGCTAGTTGTGAAAACTAACCTAAACAGAATATCCTATTTTGCATTGACCCAAAAAAATAACCAATGACTTTGAATAAAAAAAGGTAACCAATGAAATGTTTTAACCAGCTGAGTTGAATTTATATTCTTCAGGAGACTAAGGTCGGCTGAGATGAAGAGATGTTCATCCGGAAACTTCATACTAGCTTAGACAAGAACATTCCATAACTCAGGCATGAAAAAACAAAGAGCGAAAACTAAGATATCTAGGACGAAGGTTGGAACGAGGAACGAGTCGAAGAATCCGGAGACAACAAATGTTAAAAATGTTGCAAAAAAGAGGACAACTGAAGGTCTTTCTCAACCCAAAATACATGAAACATGTTGGATATGACGAAAACTCGAAAGTAAAATTGTACCTTAACAAGCTTCAAAAACATTCTTCTCATGTTGTATGACCAATCTCTTTGGTTAAGATGATATCCAGAGCGACTAGGTGCATGTGAGGAAGGTAGATCTCTTAGCCTACGAGATAAAAACCTAATGAGTAATGGCTAGATGAGGAGAAAAAGGAGAGCAACACTCACTACCAAAGTGATTGTACAAAAATGGGAATTCTTGAGTTCAAGCTGGAACCGAAAGACAATATTTCTAACTAAACGAGACCCGAAAGCCAAACAATAAGAGAGACCTAAAACAACCAAACTAAACCAAACCATATCCAACAAGAATTCTGAACAAAATCAAACCAAATACCAGCAAAAGAACACCAACATCGAAGTTCAAATAAAACGCATGCTAAAAACTCGACAACCCCAATCAAGCAATAATTATAGTCGAAACCAATAAACTAGTCATAGAACTAGATCCGAGAAATTCCAATTGACTTGAATCAAACCAAGAATCCATAACTAGAAGCAAAAAAAAAAAAAAGACAAACCTAACCAAGGTAATTGGGATTTAAATCTTTGAAAATGGACAATTTTTTAAAATCACCGAGGAGGAGCAACATCGCCGAAGAAACAAGGCCACAAGATTGACGAAATTCCAAGACTAGCGAATAGTTTGAGAGAAACTTGCGTTAAAAACGATTTGACCTCCATCTTCTCATCCACATTTGGCGCAACCGAGGTTCAAGGTAGACCAATGCTCACTAAAAAAAAGATTAACTATAACAACGAACCGATATTAGGGGTAAAAGAATTTTCGACATTAAAATATCATACATGTGCGAAAATTAGGTTGAAACTTACAAAAAAAAATTAGGTTTTAGAGAAAGAAATAAATGTAACACTTATTTAAATTATAATTTTATGTACAAAAATAGTTTTTAACCTAATAACCCAATACTAGAATTATATGTTCAAAGTACCCAAAATAACACAGATTTATAAAGAATCTAAATAGATATAACTATCATGACAAAAAAAAAGATTTAACTACATTTTATTCAAATTTCATATCAAAAATAGAATAGAAATTAATTAAAGAAACTAAAATATCCGAATAGTTTAAAAATGGAATCTAACTACCAAAAATAATTGGAATGCCTGCCCAAGCCAAAACAATGCACAACAATACTGTTGTGGTAAAGACATCTTTAGCCCATAATCAACAACACTACTTTCTTTTGGTACTATATTTAGAACCGGGTTCTACTATAGCATCTAAAATTGTGAACCTTATTTACTTCAATTGAATTTAGATTCAATACTGCTCTGAAATTAAATCTTATGGGGGAAAATGGTGGCCTACAAATAATTGATCAAAAATGGTACCACAACTTAATTTATAATATTTGAAATATACATAATTTCACCCTTTGCTTATATTATAGGGATTTGGTGAAGAAAGAATATAATTAAAATTAAAAACTGAGCAGCTTGAGATTGACATAATTTTTAATAACATTAAGAATATCATTGCAAAATACGAAGACGCTCCATTCCAAAAGCAAACACCACAAAACAACGAATTTTGCATATAAATCAAATAATTACAAATTAATAATTAATAAAATTTTGAAAAGAAAATAAAAAAACGAATAAGTGTAGGCCTGAGCTGTGTTTGAGCTGTCTCTTCTCTTTCATTTAAATCCCCACCTCACTCTCTCTATCTCTCCTTCACTCAAACCTCAAAAATCCTCTCTCATTCTTTCCCTTTTCCCATTATACCCTTCTTCCTCTTTCGAACTTTCAAAACCTCCGTCACTCCTACGCAGATGTATCGTGTAGTGACGACATGAAGAACAACACCACTCGATCTCTTCTCCTCTTCCTCTTCTTCTCCGTCGTTGAAATCTCTCATTCTCTTTCAGTTTCATTCAATGCTCCTCTCTCCGACAACGAAGTCCGATTCATCCAACGCCGTCAACTTCTCTACTACCGCGACGAGTTCGGTGACCGTGGTGAGAATGTTACTGTAGATCCATCTCTAGTCTTTGAGAATCCAAGACTTCGAAGTGCTTACATAGCTCTTCAAGCTTGGAAACAAGCTATTCTCTCTGATCCTAATAATCTCACTGTGAATTGGATCGGATCCAATGTATGCAACTATACTGGTGTTTTCTGTTCACGCGCTCTTGATAATCGCCGGATCCGTACCGTTGCTGGAATAGATCTCAATCATGGTGATATTGCTGGTTATTTACCTGAAGAGCTTGGTTTGTTAACAGATCTAGCTTTGTTTCATGTTAATTCGAATCGTTTCTGTGGAACCGTTCCACATACGTTTAAGAGACTTAAGCTTTTGTTCGAGCTTGATCTTAGTAACAACCGATTCGCTGGGAAATTTCCGACGGTTGTTCTTCAGCTACCTTCGTTGAAGTTCTTAGATCTCCGGTTTAATGAGTTCGAAGGCACTGTACCTAAGGAGCTTTTTAGTAAACATTTAGATGCTATTTTCATTAACCATAACCGGTTCCGGTTTGAGTTACCGGATAATTTCGGTGATTCTCCGGTTTCGGTCGTTGTTCTTGCGAATAATCATTTCCATGGTTGTATTCCGACGAGTTTGGTTGAGATGAAGAATCTTAATGAGATTATTTTCATGAACAATGGTTTGAATTCTTGTTTACCGGCTGATATTGGACGGTTGAAGAACGTGACGGTGTTTGATGTTAGTTTTAATGAGCTTGTTGGTCCGTTGCCGGAGAGTGTTGGTGGTATGGTGGAGCTTGAGCAGTTGAATGTTGCTCATAATATGTTATCTGGGAAGATTCCGGCGAGTATCTGTCAGCTTCCGAAGCTTGAGAATTTCACTTATAGTTATAATTTCTTTACTGGTGAAGCTCCGGTGTGTTTGAGGTTGTCTGAGTTTGATGATCGGAGAAATTGTTTGCCGGGAAGACCTGCTCAGAGATCTTCACAGCAATGTTCAGCTTTCTTATCACGGCCGCCTGTGGATTGTGGATCTTTTAGTTGTGGTCGTTCTGTTACGCCGTCTCCTCCTATCGTAACATTACCTCCGCCATCGCTACCTTTATCTCCACCCGTCTATTTACCTCCACTGCCACCTCCTGTCTTCTCTCCTCCTCCGCCGCCTCCTGTCTACTCTCCACCATCTCCACCACCTCCTCCACCCCCGCCACCACCAGTCTACTCTCCCCCTCCACCTCCACCATCACCGCCACCACCTCCGCCACCAGTCTACTCTCCTCCACCACCCCCACCCCCGCCACC
>CM071721.1:14711493-14722893 GCA_036630335.1 Physaria fendleri | reverse complement strand
CTTGGATGCAGATAAAGGTAAAGGAAATGTGCTTTGAGTTGTTGCGTGGAATCATGGTTGGAGAGAAGAAACCAATCTAGACATGGCGTATTTGTTGATTTCGGTTTTAGAACTCTTGCTTCTTTAGACATGGCGTATTTGTTGATTTCGGTTTTAGAACTCTTGCTTCTTCTGTTTTGATTTTTTGTTTAGACTCTGATGTTGCGTTTTACTTGGTGTTTCTCCTGCTTCAGTTTGATTCAATGTTTTGGATATTTTTCTGATTTAATTTAAGACAAAAAGACTTGAAAAATTGTGCGTATTCTGTTGTTTCGATATTTTTAGAATTGTTAGGAAAGTAATTAGGGTGCATGATAGATTTTGTGAAGTTGCTGGATAGAAGTTTCTAAGTTGATAATTTGTTGACTGATTTAATTTAAGACAAAAAGACTTGAAAAATTGTGCGTATTCTGTTGTTTCGATATTGTTAGAATTGTTAGGAAAATAATTAGGGTACATGATAGATTTTGTGAAGTTGCTGGATAGAAGTTTCTAAGTTGATAATTTGATGAGAAGGTTAGTTATTGAATAGATAATTTTTTGAATAAGCTGATTACTGTAGATTTCGGTATTTCTAGAGATTTTTGGACGAATTTTTAAAAATAGCTAGACTTAATATTTTGATCTGATTTTCGGTGGGGTTTAATTGTGATATTAAAATTTATTTGAGGCTTAAAAATGTTTGCATGAATTAATGGTGAATTTTGTAGTATTTAGCGTAAATTCAGAGAAAATGAGTTAATTAATATTTTTTTTTAAAAAATGCGGTGTTTCAGTAATTTTTAAGAATTTTTGGTACTTTATTTATCAAAATTATATCGAAAAATATAGTTGATATGATGATAAACAAAATTAACAAACCTTGCTTGACAAAAAAAGAAAAAAAAAGGAAATCTAACATAGTGCCTAGAGCAACGTAAAATTTACATTGTAAATTGTCTTTAATCCAAGCTTTTAAGTGTTGTGTTGACCAAAATAATTAAACAATTGTATAATCATGTAACGTATATAATCAATCATGTGATTAGTTCAAAAAGGTAACCCCAAAAAAAAAAAGTCGATCTCATTTATTAATTTGTTAGGTAATTCATGGACACCTCAATAAATTACCCAAGTAAATATTAAATTAATAATGAGTAGGGCTGAGCTGTGTAACAGTATAACTCTTCTTCATCTCTCTCACTCACTGATAATCCGTCTTCACCATTACTTCTTCACTTCAATAGTTTTCAAACATTTTCTCACTCACATTTCCATTTTTACCCTTCTTCTTCTTCCTTCAAATCTCACATTCTCCACAAATGTCTTGTTTTGTGAAGCAATGAAGTTGAAGATGATGAAGCAGATCTATGTTCTTCTTTTCACATTCTCTTTTCTCTCTCACTCTCTTGGACTCACTTTCAATGGACCTCTCTCTGACAACGAAGTCCGTTTAATCACTCAACGTCAACTTCTCTACTACCGCGATTGTCTTTAATCCAAGCTTTTAAGTGTTGTGTTGACCAAAATAATTAAACAATTGTATAATCATGTAACGTATATAATCAATCATGTGATTAGTTCAAAAAGGTAACCCCAAAAAAAAAAAGTCGATCTCATTTATTAATTTGTTAGGTAATTCATGGACACCTCAATAAATTACCCAAGTAAATATTAAATTAATAATGAGTAGGGCTGAGCTGTGTAACAGTATAACTCTTCTTCATCTCTCTCACTCACTGATAATCCGTCTTCACCATTACTTCTTCACTTCAATAGTTTTCAAACATTTTCTCACTCACATTTCCATTTTTACCCTTCTTCTTCTTCCTTCAAATCTCACATTCTCCACAAATGTCTTGTTTTGTGAAGCAATGAAGTTGAAGATGATGAAGCAGATCTATGTTCTTCTTTTCACATTCTCTTTTCTCTCTCACTCTCTTGGACTCACTTTCAATGGACCTCTCTCTGACAACGAAGTCCGTTTAATCACTCAACGTCAACTTCTCTACTACCGCGACGAGTTCGGCGACCGTGGAGAGAACATCGTAATCACTCAACGTCAACTTCTCTACTACCGCGACGAGTTCGGCGACCGTGGAGAGAACATCGTCGTCGATCCAACTCTAGTATTCGAGAATCCGAGACTTCGTAACGCTTACATAGCTTTACAAGCATGGAAACAAGCTATTCTCTCTGATCCAAACAATTTCACTACAAACTGGAACGGTTCCGATGTTTGTAGCTACACCGGAGTTTATTGTCCAAACAATTTCACTACAAACTGGAACGGTTCCGATGTTTGTAGCTACACCGGAGTTTATTGCGCTCCGGCGTTAGATAATCGCCGTATTCGTACCGTCGCTGGTATAGATCTAAATCACGCTGACATTGCTGGTTATTTGCCTCAAGAGCTTGGTTTGTTAACAGATCTCGCTTTGTTTCATGTTAATTCGAATCGATTTTGTGGTACTGTACCTCATAGGTTTATTACTTTCAGTTACAATTTCTTTACCGGAGAGCCGCCGGTTTGTCTTGCGTTGCCTGAATTTGATGATCGCCGTAATTGTTTGCCGTCGAGACCTGCGCAGAGATCTCCGGGACAATGTGCGGCTTTCTTGTCTTTGCCTCCGGTGGATTGTGGTTCTTTTGGATGTGGTCGTTCTTCAACGCCTGGTTCTCCGCCGTCAACGCCTGGTTCTCCGCCGTCAACGCCTGGTTCTCCTCCATCAACGCCTGGTGCTCCACCGTCAACGCCTGGTGCTCCACCGTCAACGCCTGGTGCTCCTCCGTCAACGCCTGGTTCTCCGCCGTCACCGTCAACGCCTGGTGCTCCTCCGTCAACGCCTGGTTCTCCGCCGTCAACACCTGGTTCTTCGCCGTCAACGCCTAGCTCTCCGCCGTCAACACCTGGCTCTCCTCCTTCAACTCCTGGTTCTCCGCCGTCAACGCCTGGTTCTCCACCGTCAACGCCCGGTGCTCCTCCCTCAACTCCTGGTGCTCCTCCTTCAACGCCTGGTTCACCACCATCACCGTCTAGTCCACCCAGCATTGTCCCGTATCCTCCACCAACACCAATATCACCTGGTCAACATGCACCACCTGTTTTTCCGAGTCCACCGTTAACTCCTCCATCACCTCCTGTGATTCCTAGTCCTCCCACCATTGTCCCACACCCACCGTCAATACCTTCTCCTCTGCCTCCCACTTACCCTACTCCACCGCCATCAGGATACTCTCCTCCATCACCACCGTTACCACCTCCTCCGCCGTCAACATACCCACCTTCTCCTTCACCACCACCACCTCCGCCGACATACTCACCTTCTCCGTCATCACCAACATCACCTCCTCCTCCACCAACATATTCTCCATTCCCATCCAAAAAAAAAAAAAAAAAACTAGTTTTGCCTGTCGACAAAGTCACAATCCAGAAACATTTGAATTTGTCTAAGTCTGAAATCAATATCTGAAATATGATTAACTATCAACAATATTTCATACCTTAATCCAAAGTCGATCTGGTGTTTTCGGATGCCTTAAGCAAAAAAAATTACTATCTTTATTTCATTTTATTTGATTTTTCATCTCTTTCACATATATTAAAAGAAATATATTTAATATCTATTTTTTTAATTATATTAATATTATAAACTATTTCATTAATAGAAAGTACTTTTTGTTTTGGTTTTCGGTATAATTTCATTATCCAATGATTCAAAATCAAATATCGTTGAACAATAGAAAAATGTTAAAAAAATAAAATATAGTGAAACTAATGAAGTATGTCTTTATGTTATTTTAAATAATAAAAAAACATTTCATTTTATGTTATTTGAAAAATAAACTAACAATACGTATTCACCAAAGTCATTCTCAATAGTAATATTAAATAGAATGATTATTAAACTAATTAGAATATGACATTAAAAAATATTTTTTGATAGCTTTTCAAAGAGTCTTTTTGTTAATTAAATATTTAAAAAACTAGTATTAAAATTTTCAGTTTATACTTTTATACAAAAATAATTAAAAATAAAGCATATAACACGTCGAATTGAATGTTATAGACATGAGTTCTTTATAACACGTCGAATTGAATGTTATAGACATGAGTTCTTTATTTAATAATTATAGTAATTAACTTAATACCAACAATATAATCATATGTTTTGGTTATGTTTTACTTGTGTTTTGCTTATGTTTTGTTTATGTTTTGATTATATATATATTTTTTTATTGCTTATAATTATTTAGATTAAATATTAACTTATCTTTTATACATTATTTCAGAAATAAAATCTAATCATTTCAAAAAATATATAAAATAGATACGATTACCAAGTTAATAATAAACATATCATTAATACTTGTAATAATTTGATGCCTTAGGTTGTTGCATAAATTGCCTTAATTCGATAATTTATTTTGGATTAGTCGATTATCGGTTGCGGCTTGGTGTCAAATTTGGATAGACAAAACATTCTATCCACCGCAACCAACTCCACCACAAGCTCCAGTTTACTGCACTCCCCCTCCTCCACCACCACCACCTCCATATCACCTACCTTCACCACCTCAATTTTCACCCCCACCACCCGTCCCTTACTACTATAGCTCACCACCACCACCACCACCAAATTACGCATTACCGCCACCACCACATCACTCACCACCACCACCACCAACTTATCACCATACACCAACACCAATACATTCCCCTCCTCCATCATCACCTCCACCTTGCACAGAATACTCACCACCTCCACCATCACCTCCACCGTGCCCAGAATACTCACCACCTCCACCTCAAACCATCCATTACAATCCACCACCACCGTCACCGGTATACTACTACAATTCACCTCCTCCACCACCACCAACAGTCCACCACAGCCCACCACCTCCACCAGTAATTCATCACAGCCCACCACCACCACCTCCAACATACGAGGGACCACTACCGCCGATTCCCGGAATGTCATACGCTTCTCCACCACCACCTCCCTTCTATTGATTCTTTCTCGGAATTTTCTCTCCCACCACCTTGTACTGAAACCCGAACTCTAAAAACGTAGTCGTCTCAGGTTGATGGAAACATCAAATATACGGCGTCGTTTAATATTTTCTTGCTGAGAAAGTGTATAATGGCCAAACGGTTTATTTCGGGTGAAAATAATTAAGAAAGAGGAAATTAGGGTTTGTATGTGATTAGAGGAAATTTAAATTTAAATATGGAGCAACCTCATCTTTGTGCTCCTTATTAGTCTTCTTAAATTACTTTAATAATTATCATTGTTGTTAATGTTTTTTTTAATATATCAATTATCTTTTTCAGTACTGCAATTTTGTCTTCTTCTTTTTCTGTGTATTTTGTATTTATATTTTTTATTTATCAAAATATTCAAATAAATTTATGTAATTTGATCTCAGAGTTATTCTTATGATCACTTTGGAATTTCGATGATGAGTCAACATGTTGTTATAGTCCCTTGATCTTTTAGAGTGACCTATAAACTTTACAGACAATAGTGAAGACATGTCCCAATTTGCCACAATGTTTCAATTATGTTCGTTTAGAATCAGATCATATGCAATTCTATGAAGGAAAATCAAAAAAATTGGTCCACAAAATCAAAAATAGTATAAAGCTTAACATTACAAGACAAAAACTTTGTGTGTGAGAGACCTCAGGTAAAAAGTAGTAAAGCATAATTCAAACCGATCCAGCACGAGACGCACCGGTTTGACGAAGCAAGTAGGTCCAATCTCACATGTGCCCATCACCACCTGAAACATTACTTGCAATATGAATTTATTACACCGGTTATGTTTAGGTTACCAACTAGTTTTGGAAAGTGAAAACTAGTTTTGTCTGCCCACAAAGTCACAATACAGAAACATTTGAATTTGTCTAAGAGTGAAATCAATATCTGAAATATGATGAACTATCAACAGTATTTTATTACCTTAATTCAATATCGGTCTAATATTTTCGGATGCCCTAATAAAAAATACTATCTTTATTTCATTTTATTTGATTTTTCATCTATTTCACGTATATTAAAGAAACATATTTAATATCTACTTTTTTAATTATATTAATATTATAAACTATTTCATTAATAGAAAATAGCTTTTGTTTTGGTTTTCCGTACAATTATATTATCCAATGGTTCAAAATCAAATATTGGTGAACAATAGAAAAATGTTAGAAAATCAAATATAATGGAACATATGAAGTATGTCTTTCTATTATTTTAAATAATAAAAACATTCCACTTTATGTTATTTGAAAAATAAACTAGCAATGCGTATTCACGAAAGTCATTCTCAATAATAATATTTAATAGAATGATTATTAAACTAATTAAAATATGACATTAAAAATATGTTTTAATAGCTTTTTGAAGTGTTTTTTTGTTAATTAAATATTTAAAACACTAATACTAAAATTTTTAGTTTATACTTCTTATACAAAAATAATTAAAGATAAATCATATAACACGTCGAATTGAATGTTATTGACATAAGTTCTTTATTTAATAATTATATTAATTAACTTAATTGAATGTTATTGACATAAGTTCTTTATTTAATAATTATATTAATTAACTTAATTCTAATAATAAAATCATATTTTTTGGTTATATTTTAAATGATATGTTTTGGTTATGTTTTAAATGATATGTTGTGGTTATGTTTTGCTTATATTTTGCTTAATTTTTGTTTATATTTTGATTAAGTTTTGTTTATATTTTACTTATGTTTTGTTTATGTTTTACTTATATTTTCTTTTTTTTTTCTTTATTGCTTATAATTATTTCGATTAACTATTAACTTATCTTTATTACTTGAAAAAAAATCTAATCATTTTAAAATATATATAAAACAGGATACCGATTACCAAATTAATAATAAACATGTCTTTAATATTTGTAATATTTTGATGCACTATATTTGCCTAGGTTGTCTTAGTAAGATAATTTTTTTTTTGGATTAGTCAAATATTGGTTGCGGCTTGCTGGATAGACACAATTTACAAAAAAAAAAAGTATGTGCAGTTTTATATATTTTTTAATTAAAATTAGACTCAGTTAATATCAAAATTAATTAACTGATAATTACCAAAAAAAAAACAAAGTGGGCAAAGCAGAATGGTTGATGTTGGGTTATATATGGGCTGTGATGCCTCATGCTTGCCCCAAAAAAAAATAATAACAGAACAGTACACATGTACGTTTTTAAATGTCCACACTAGTAAAGTTTTGACTGAAAACTTACGTGGAAGATATGTTCCACGTTGACGCTAATCGTGGTTAAACAAGTCACACGTGGAACCACGTGAGCCATCTGTTCTTTGTCTTCTGACCTACCGTTTCAGCTCATCTGAGAGCCACTTTTTCATTGTTGAATGTTATTGACATAAGTTCTTTATTTAATAATTATATTAATTAACTTAATTCTAATAATAAAATCATATTTTTTGGTTATATTTTAAATGATATGTTTTGGTTATGTTTTAAATGATATGTTGTGGTTATGTTTTGCTTATATTTTGCTTAATTTTTGTTTATATTTTGATTAAGTTTTGTTTATATTTTACTTATGTTTTGTTTATGTTTTACTTATATTTTCTTTTTTTTTTCTTTATTGCTTATAATTATTTCGATTAACTATTAACTTATCTTTATTACTTGAAAAAAAATCTAATCATTTTAAAATATATATAAAACAGGATACCGATTACCAAATTAATAATAAACATGTCTTTAATATTTGTAATATTTTGATGCACTATATTTGCCTAGGTTGTCTTAGTAAGATAATTTTTTTTTTGGATTAGTCAAATATTGGTTGCGGCTTGCTGGATAGACACAATTTACAAAAAAAAAAAGTATGTGCAGTTTTATATATTTTTTAATTAAAATTAGACTCAGTTAATATCAAAATTAATTAACTGATAATTACCAAAAAAAAAACAAAGTGGGCAAAGCAGAATGGTTGATGTTGGGTTATATATGGGCTGTGATGCCTCATGCTTGCCCCAAAAAAAAATAATAACAGAACAGTACACATGTACGTTTTTAAATGTCCACACTAGTAAAGTTTTGACTGAAAACTTACGTGGAAGATATGTTCCACGTTGACGCTAATCGTGGTTAAACAAGTCACACGTGGAACCACGTGAGCCATCTGTTCTTTGTCTTCTGACCTACCGTTTCAGCTCATCTGAGAGCCACTTTTTCATTGTTTTCAAGGTGTTTTCAATTTTTTTCTTCATAACATTTAATTTATATATTATTTGACTTTAAAGTGTCTTTGTACATACATATATATAGTTCTGCATGGACCAAAATGTTATAGAATATAACGACTAAAATGAGAAACCGAGTAGAAGAAAAGTTCTTAGAGTTTTACGAGAATTGGGTTATAACGACTAAAATGAGAAACCGAGTAGAAGAAAAGTTCTTAGAGTTTTACGAGAATTGGGTTACTCAACTTGAGCAATATCTTCACCAACTTTTAACTGCTCATAACAACAATACGAGTGAGACTGAGCTACGAGGTTTGATTTCGAAGTTAACAACACATCATAAAGGTTATTATACAACAAAATGGGCAGCTATAGGAGAAGATGTTTTAGCTTTCTTTGGACCGATTTGGCTAAATCCGTTAGAGAAAGCTTGTTTTTGGTTAACGGGATGGAAACCGTCGACGGTGTTTAGGATGGTTGATAGGCTGTGGAAAACGAGAG
The DNA here is from genome assembly GCA_036630335.1 of Physaria fendleri. Classification (NCBI taxonomy): domain Eukaryota; kingdom Viridiplantae; phylum Streptophyta; class Magnoliopsida; order Brassicales; family Brassicaceae; genus Physaria; species Physaria fendleri. The sequence goes on along the minus strand of CM071721.1, from coordinate 14,714,117 downwards.
TGGTGCTTGTGGAAGCTCAGGTGAAGAAAATGGAGGAGCTTAGAGTTAAGATTAAGTTTGAGGTGCAAAAGGTTGAGAGAGAGATGGAGCGGTATCAGGTGGGTGGGTCCTTGGTTTTGATCCGTACGGGTCTTTGATTTTAAACTATTATTTTTCAAACATTTTCATTTATTTTAGGATTTTATGCAAAAAAACTTTCAAAATATTCAAAATTTGCAAAAAATTCTGTATCTTAAGAAAAAGCAAATTAATATTCATTTTAAAATTATTTAGTAATATAATTTTAGATTCACTGTTTTTAGGTATGAATTAATATATTTTTGTTTGATATGCATATTTTAATTTCTTTTAGATTCTAGTATAATGTTTTAGACTTTTTCATATAAATTTATAGTTTTTCTGTTTAATATGTATAAAACATTGACTTAAAATACTGAATTATAGTAAGGAAATTCTATCTACTCAAATTTCATGAATAAAAAAAAGCTTCAAAATTTATGTCATTTTTTACAAATTTTCATATCCGTTTGTTGAGTAATAACTTAATTCTTTAATACAAATAGAAAATATACATATTAAATCAAATTTTATTAATTCATAAAAAATTAGTCTATCTAAAATTATATTATTATATTTAATTTTAAGATGGATAGATGATTTGTATTTTATTACAATGTAGTTTAAATTCATGAATTTTGGATAGTTTGAACATTTGTTTTTTAGATAACCCTTTATTTCATGATTTGCACTTATTTATTGAAAGATTGAATATGCCATTTACAGTCATTGAAGTTATTGTAATCAATCAAATAAACATAAGAAAATTATGTTTTTTAAGTTCTTTAATTTAACGAGTTGTTAATAACTCGAGAATGTGTTAGGTGGCTATGGGTGATCAGAAAATGGTGGAGTTGGCGAGGCTTGGATGTAACGTCGGAGGAGAATCAATGGTGGTTGTTGACGCACAGTTAAAGGGGTTAACAACGGTTCTTGCGAAGATGGTGAAGGCGGCGGATTGTGTACGACTGAAAACGCTTAAAGGAATTTTAGACATTTTAACTCCGCCGCAATGCGTCGAGTTTTTGGCTGCTACGGCGGCGTTTCAGATTCAGTTACGTCGGTGGGGAAACCGAAGACATAATCTCACTCACTCTTATGTTTTACTGACTCATAATACTCAAGACTAGTTTCAGCTTTTGTAATGTTTTTTTAATTTTACTGACTCATAATACTCAAGACTAGTTTCAGCTTTTGTAATGTTTTTTTAATTTTATTATAAAGAGTATGAATTGTGAAGTTGGCAAGTTTCATGCATAAACTAGAAAATTAACCGAAACCTAATAATAATAATAAATTAAAAAAATCTATTTTTTTCCATATTGCTATATTCATTTGTTACAAATTATCGCTTATGAAACGATAGTTGTAGATTTATTTATCTTTAGAAAATAGTTCAAAATCTAATTGACTGAACATTACTTCGGCCATTTGAACCTCAAGACCTTCTTTACTCGCTACTTTCTTGCTAGATACATCTTTCAAGTAACTATCTATCATTTATGGGGCGTATAATAGTCGCAACAATGATCAACCATCCACATCGATGACAATTATAATTCATATTATCAACAAAACGGTCAAAAACAACCTCGGCGCTATTCAAAACATTGGCGATTCTTGATACATGACGGACTCACTACTTGGTTCTCTACAAGACACTAGAATTAACACTCTTTACTACTCTATCTATCTATTGTATCTCTATTTCAGCTATTTTTACGAAAGAAACTGTATTGGGCATACGGCCAGGTTTTATCCTGTTTTATATGCGACATCGGTTTTCTAGAAATTTATAATTTCTCTACCTCTCTTTTTTCTTCGATCCCAAAAAGATCGAAAAGAATTCTGTGCAATTTTTTTGATTTTTTTAGTAAAATTAAATATTCATCCAAAAAAATAGTTCGAAATTTGTTTTTCCCCGAATTAATAATCGAAAGTTGGTTACCTACTAATCAGTTACAAAACCACTCAAATCAGTAGAACAATCCAGTTAATCAAGTATAAAACCTTAAAAAAAAACACCCGAATAAATCGAACGTAATTCAAAATTTGGGTGTAACTATAAATTTATATGCGCTTCATCGTCCATGCATGCGATCATTGCGATGACATTACTTCTAGAACTCTGCGGATGTAATTGGGCCTTACTCAATCTGTAATCCCACGGGCTAGTCCCGTTTGTTTCTCGGCCCACAGGCATATTATTATAAAATATTATTACCGGAGAAAAAAAAAGAAAGCGAGTCAAACTAACTAATCTGATGATAAATCATGGTTTACACAAAAGAAAAAAAAAGAAAGCGAGTCAAACTAACTAATCTGATGATAAATCATGGTTTACACAAATCAAATCCGTATTTTAGTTATTTTATTGGTTAAACACACATTAAACCGATCATAACCAAAGTCAATGGATAACCAAGGTTCCAACTATCAATTCTAAGTAAATAAGTTTCGAGTAAATAAGTTTTAATATGGTTTCATCTTATTATATAAAATAGAACGCGTTTAACGTGAGCTCGCCACATGTCAAGTGGATACATTCTAAGATCTTGACACGTGTT
>CM071721.1:14701194-14711204 GCA_036630335.1 Physaria fendleri | reverse complement strand
TTTTTTTTTAACAATTTTGACTCACTCAATTGCTTTATGTGTTTTTAAAACCTCTTTCATGGCATCTTTTTCTTGTGAATTTTTCTGTATTTTGAGGATTAAAAATAATAATAGAGTTATTAACACCCTAATAACATATCAAATGAGATTAAAATTTATAAGAATGATACCTTCTCATGAGCATAATCTTGTGTAACAATCTTAAGTTCTTGATCACGCCGTTGCTTTAAAATGAGATGGTTACCCGAATCAGGAAAAACTGATTTCAATCTGAAAATGCAACAACAAATAATGAAAAAAAGCAAGAACACATGAATTTACTTTATAACTGTAGAGGGAAAAAAAAAACAGAACCTAGAGGTGAAGATAGCACCAAGGAAAAAGCAGGAAATGCAAAGAAGAGGAATCCATGTCATAGTTAGTCTCTTGGAGACTTTGTTGTGCTTCATTGTGAGCACACACCACAGAGAGTGATGATGATGATGGTACTGATATGAGAATTAAACTTGTAGTCGTCTAAATATTAGTAACGTAAATGTAAGTTATTTAATGCAAGTTTGACTGTTTTATACAAATAATCTATTGTATATCAGGTGATTTACTTCCAGTTATTATTTTAAGTACATGAATCCTTGACCAACATAACTAATTAAATAACCTTTATATGGTTTATTGAATTGTTTATTTATTTTTTGAAACTTTTTTTTGGCAAGTTTATTTTTTAAAACTCTTAAACAGTTTTTAATATAAACCACAAGTTTGTGATATTTTTTTGGAAGTTTTTAAGACCTTGTTTTTAAAACCTCTTTCATGGCATCTTTTTCTTGTGAATTTTTCTGTATTTTGAGGATTAAAAAAATAATAGAGTTATTAACACCCTAATAACATATCAAATGAGATTAAAATCTATAAGAATGATACCTTCTCATGAGCATAATCTTGTGTAACAATCTTGAGTTCTTGATCACGCCGGTGCTTTAAAATGAGATGGTTACCCGAATCAGGAAAAACTGATTTCAATCTGAAAATGCAACAACAAATAATGAAAAAAAAGCAAGAACACATGAATTTACTTTATAACTGTAGAGGAAAAAAAAAAAAAACAGAACCTAGAGGTGAAGATAGCACCAAGGAAAAAGCAGGAAACGCAAAGAAGAGGAATCCATGTCATAGTTAGTCTCTTAGAGACTTTGTTGTGCTTCATTGTGAGCACACACCACAGAGATGATGATGATGCTGATATGAGAAGAAAACTTGTAGGCGTCTAAATATTAGTAACGTAAATGTAAGTTATTTAATGCAAGTTTGACTGTTTTATACAAATAATCTATTATATCAGGTGCCAGAGGTGAAGATAGCACCAAGGAAAAAGCAGGAAACGCAAAGAAGAGGAATCCATGTCATAGTTAGTCTCTTAGAGACTTTGTTGTGCTTCATTGTGAGCACACACCACAGAGATGATGATGATGCTGATATGAGAAGAAAACTTGTAGGCGTCTAAATATTAGTAACGTAAATGTAAGTTATTTAATGCAAGTTTGACTGTTTTATACAAATAATCTATTATATCAGGTGCCAGTTATTATTTTAAGTACATGAATCCTTGACCAACATAATTAATTAAATAATCTTTTATATGGTTTGTTGAATTGTTTATTTATTTTTTAAAACTTTTTTTTTGTCAGGTTTATTTTTTAAACTCCTAAACAGTTATTAATATAAACCACAAGTTTGTGATATTTTTTTGGAAGTTTTTAAGACCTTTTTCGGTTCTCTTTTAGATATTCTAATCTGTAGACATTGGAAAAAGTTTCATATAAATTAATAATTTTTTAATTAACATAGATTTGCCCTAAACAGTTATTAATATAAACCACAAGTTTGTGATATTTTTTTGGAAGTTTTTAAGACCTTTTTCGGTTCTCTTTTAGATATTCTAATCTGTAGACATTGGAAAAAGTTTCATATAAATTAATAATTTTTTAATTAACATAGATTTGCATTTAATTTTCAAGAACCAACCCGAAAATAGAAAAAGAACAAACCTTTTTTTTTTTGTCGGATACCCTTTTTTCTTAAAACTATTTTTGTTTCTTTCTTATTTTTTTTTGGTTACAACAAGAAAGTTTGGCTCTTGCAAGCCATATATTTTTTTCGAAGACATAGACAATACTATATATATATATATTGAGAATAACCGTCCTTCCAAATTCTTGAATCCATGATTTTAAGTTTTTCTCAGCACTTATTTAGCAAATGTCCTATCAAAGATTTGGTAAAATGTTAGAAATATTAATCAAAACTAAACTAGTAACAAAAATGTAAGCCAAGTTCGATAAGTGTTCATTTTATTTTTAATTAAACAAAAACTAACCGGTTAGAAACATAATGAATCATATCCAAACCAAATATATTAAGTACCATATAGTATCCTAATTTGGGATGAAGATTTATTAAAGTAGAATCTATTATCTAAATGTTTATAAAAAACATCAAACATATGAAAAATGCCCTAGCGTGGCTATAATCCCGGCCCGAACGATCGTGGCGCACCGGTAAAGACTGGGTTCGGGTGGCAACCACCATCCGCTTCGAGTCTCGCCCAGTGCAAACTTTAATCGCGATTTCTCGGGAAGTTTACCTTGGTAGTCCAGAAACAGGCGATCTGGCTACCCCAGACCACTAGTTCCAAGAGGCCCTTAAGTGAAGGCTTAAAAAGTCTTTGGACGTGGACAAGTATGCGAATCCGGTGGACTAGTCGGTCCACGATAAGTGATCCGGATACTGGTTTACAAAAAAAAAAAAAAATGACCTAGCGTGGCTATAATCCCGATCTTCTTAAGAATCGGTTTATTCGAAGTCCTTTTCATCGATTGTAGGAGTTGGAGCCCTTTTTTCAAAAAAAAAAAAATAAACATCTTCGCCACGTGACATGATACGTGGACGTTAGGTCTACTACTTTGCCACGTGACAATAAACAAATATAAACGTTAGATCATTTTTAAATTTTAAATATTTCACCAAGGCTCTCCTATTATAACACGTCGCAGAATTTCTTCTTCATAATTTAAACCCCTGAAAAATATCTCTAATTTCTCTGAACATTTCTTCATCACTATTTTCTGTTAATTTTAGTTTCTCCGATCTATTGATTCGAATTTCAAATTCGCCTGATGTATTGATATTGTGTATTCTTCATCGTCTTCGAGGAGCTTCCGTTCTTTGCCTTGTGTAAGTTATACTATTCGGTTTTGGATTTTGATTCCGTTTGATTTCAAATTTTTCTATGATCCTCGTTTCAATTGCCTCTATTTAATTTGTACATTTCCTTGGATTAGATCGGTTGTACTATCGTTCAATTTTTCCTTTTCGATTGAGAGAAATTTTATTATCGCTGAATGTTAGGGTTAAACGTTTGATTCCGTTAGTAGTTTCTCTGTTTGAATCTCTACGGAAAAATTTCTTAATAGCCTTCACAAACTCCGACAGGTTAGATGGTAGTCCAGAAACAGGCGATCTGGCTACCCCAGACCACTAGTTCCAAGAGGCCCTTAAGTGAAGGCTTAAAAAGTCTTTGGACGTGGACAAGTATGCGAATCCGGTGGACTAGTCGGTCCACGATAAGTGATCCGGATACTGGTTTACAAAAAAAAAAAAAAATGACCTAGCGTGGCTATAATCCCGATCTTCTTAAGAATCGGTTTATTCGAAGTCCTTTTCATCGATTGTAGGAGTTGGAGCCCTTTTTTCAAAAAAAAAAAAATAAACATCTTCGCCACGTGACATGATACGTGGACGTTAGGTCTACTACTTTGCCACGTGACAATAAACAAATATAAACGTTAGATCATTTTTAAATTTTAAATATTTCACCAAGGCTCTCCTATTATAACACGTCGCAGAATTTCTTCTTCATAATTTAAACCCCTGAAAAATATCTCTAATTTCTCTGAACATTTCTTCATCACTATTTTCTGTTAATTTTAGTTTCTCCGATCTATTGATTCGAATTTCAAATTCGCCTGATGTATTGATATTGTGTATTCTTCATCGTCTTCGAGGAGCTTCCGTTCTTTGCCTTGTGTAAGTTATACTATTCGGTTTTGGATTTTGATTCCGTTTGATTTCAAATTTTTCTATGATCCTCGTTTCAATTGCCTCTATTTAATTTGTACATTTCCTTGGATTAGATCGGTTGTACTATCGTTCAATTTTTCCTTTTCGATTGAGAGAAATTTTATTATCGCTGAATGTTAGGGTTAAACGTTTGATTCCGTTAGTAGTTTCTCTGTTTGAATCTCTACGGAAAAATTTCTTAATAGCCTTCACAAACTCCGACAGGTTAGATAGTTTCTCTGTTTGAATCTCTACGGAAAAATTTCTTAATAGCCTTCACAAACTCCGACAGGTTAGATCGATCTTGGTGTTGAAGTATCATAAACGTCACAGAACCAAACCATGAGGACAGGTTAAATCCTTTTAACACTCTATGTGAAATCTGTCTTTAATACTCTGTTCTTCGTTCTCTTCAAGTTAAATTTGTGAGGAAATGGTGATGCTGATTAGGATAAGTTTTGTCAGTTAAATCACCGATTTTGATTTCATGCACGTTCTTTCTTTTACCATGATCTTATTAGATGTTGGGTGATCAAAGAAAATGGGTGTTTTGTTTTAACAAATATGGATTATTGTTCTTTTTATAGTTTCTTTTACTAATCATAGTCTTTCTTACAGTTTTTTGTTAAGCCTCGCATGTGAATTTGTCAAACCCTGACTCTGAACCTTCTGTAAATGTTAATTTTATCAGAACTTTGTGTGTTCTTTGAGCACGTCAGACACATTTATCATAGAAGCTAGAGTCTTTAGCTTAAATTGATTACTTTTTCTCTCTACATGGTAGATTAAAAACATGCTTCTTACGGTTATTTTCTAAAAAGGATATTTGAGTCGTTATAAACAAGAGGAACAGAACACCTTCGATTCACGACAATTATATTATATTATATGGTATGATTTGATCCTTGATTGAAAATTTTGTTCCTTCACAATTGGTTTTCAAATAACTTGTTACCGATACCATTTCTTTCTTTTAAAATTTAAATGTTTTAATTACATTTTTACTTATACATAAGTGTTAAATTTTTTAAGTCTTTGAAAATAAACCGAATTTAATATCTAGTCATTTGGTTCATAAGAGTGTTAAATTTTTTAAGTCTTTGAAAATAAACCGAATTTAATATCTAGTCATTTGGTTCATAAGAGGTATTACAAATTCAACATTTTCTTAAATAATATAAATTTAACACTTATATTTTTAAGTTTTTTTTTTTTTTTTTTTTTTTTTTAAAGTTTCTTGTAAAACTTTTTAGTTTTGAAAGATCTAAGTGTTATATTTTAAATTTGTAAAAACGAATACAGTTTAGCATCCCGTCCTTTGGTCCGTTAGAGGTGTTAAATTCAATTTGTTTTACATAACATAAGTTTAACACTTAAGTTTTGTTTTAATGTAAATTGTTTTTGGTTTTCAACTTTCATATTCTAAAATAAATTCCAGATGTTTTCATATTTAGTTTAACTAAATCTTTTGTCTAAAATATTTTGAAACGAGACAAAAAAATATATATATTTTTATTGTCTAAAAAACTAATTCTGATTGCAAATAAGCCAATTTTTTAATTTATCCAATCGACTAGAATTCATATCATTTTTAATTTGTTGTGTATGTGAAATATCCAGTTGACATCTGGTAAGAACAACACACATCTCTTTATTTTATTGATTTGGAAAAAAAAAACATATATGTAAAAATAGGACAAATATCTAAGTTATGCACAAAAATAATGTGAATATATAGAAAAAGGAAACCCAAAGTAAAAAGAAAACAAAGTTACCTTTTTTCAATGTTTCATCGATCTTGAAAAATCAGTTTGTTTTTGCATATCAAAAAAGATTAAAGTCAAATTTGGAGTTACAGTTTTTTTTTCCAATTTTTTTAGTAACAATTATACGTATATACTATTACAAAAATTGTAACTCTAACCTATATTACACGTAACTTCTCCACTTTATTACAAAACCACACTAATTCCACCAATTCAACAAATGTCACAAATTCGAAATCTTTGAACCTATCAAGCTCTTATATCACATTGATTGTTTAGATTTAAGATGTGTATGACGTTTGATCACCAATCTTTTTTACTCTTAACAAAAGAAATTTTTTGGATGAAACCTTTTTCTTTTGTCAAGCAATCTAATTATAAAATACTTTGAAACTCAAACCCCTCCTTGAGAATAAGAAAACTTGATATAGAAACTTAAGGGAGTATAAATAAATTTTTAAAACAACATAACAAATGTCAATTTTTGAAATCTTTGAACCTATTGAGCTCTTATATCACATTCATTATTTAGATTTAAGGTATGTATTTTGTTGTTGACCAAAAAAAAATAAAAAAGGTACGTATTTTGTGAAAAGATTTTGAGGAATGAAGTTTGATCTTTGACTCTAAACAAAATTTTTTGGATGGAACCTAATTATAATTTATTGAAACTCAAACTCATATTTGAAAATAAGAAAATTAAATATAGAAACTAAAGAGTATGTAATAATTTAACAAGGAACATATGTATAGTAATCACTACAAGAAAAAACCAAAATTGACCACAGTTTGGTCGCGGATAATAGCGACCAAAAAGCGATTGTATGCTTGTTTTGGTCGCTAATATGTGGTCGCTATTTGGTCACTAAAATAACGACTAAATAGCAGCTAAATAGAGAGAACTGATATTTGGTCGCTAATTGGTCGTAAAATTTGCCGACCAATTAGCGACAAAAGGCCATAAATCCCAAAAAATGGTTTTGACTGGTTTCGAAGCGAGGATTTTGTCTTCCTATTGAACATTATGTCTTAAACATAACCAATTGTGCTAGTAGCTTCATCAGTCATTTGATTCAACCATCTAATATAGAAATGTAGTGTCTTTGGTTTCGGGATTTTCCGGAATACGTATTTAGTGAATATATATTTTGTTTAAGTTCCGTTGTTGTGAATATATACACTAAATTTTTTATATTAATTAAAACGTGGAATACTTTAATTTCATTTAGTGCACTAAAAAGAGAAAGGAAAGATAAACAAATACATTCAACTTTACACATATTAATTTATTCAGATTTATCTTCCGAAAGGGAAGACATTGATTGTGCATCGCTTTTGAATTCATCACTTTCGGGTTCCGAGACATCCTGAGCATCATCTTCTCTTTATACGATTAAATCAACGTAGAGATCATCTAGAACAATTAAATGACGATCAACATTGTCTTGTAAAGGAATTGGATCTTCATTGCCTATTATAGTGCCTCGAGGTGATATACTTATGATCCAATTATTCAACAGCGTTCTCCTCACAAGGTAACGTATGTAGCAAACTTGGTCAGCTTGAGATGAAATAATTAAAGGATCAAATTTGTTCATGAATTTTTTTGAACGCAGATAAGTAACCCCGAATTCATCAACCCTGACAGCGCTACACGGATCATGCCATTGAAATTGACAATGCAACGCATCCAAAATCCTCNGGTTTTACCACGAAATATATAAAGTGTAAAATATATTATCTGTTTTATGATACTATTCAATTGTATTTAAACAAAAATCTTTGTCTTAAACTTCCAAGTAACCGTAGAAGGAGAATTTGATGTTGTGGATGTCTCTGAACCCGGAGGTGCTGAATTCGATAGCGAATGACAATAGATGTTTTCTACTTCAAAACAAGTATCTTAGTCATTTAATAAGATTATTTATGATTCCCATCAAAATCATGAAACTTCCAATCCCGTTAAAATCCCGTAAATAATAGCTTACATCTATATAATTTCCGTAAGAAAGTTTAAATGAAAGAAGTTACTAGTACAGGTGGTTATGTGCATCTATAAGTGCTATTGGGTATGAGGTAGTGGCTTCAAAACTCGTAGGATCTATAAGTGCTATTGGGTATGAGGTAGTGGCTTCGAAACTCGTAGGAACCAATTAATTTTTCGCTTTTGGTAGCATTTTGGTCGCAAATTTGCTACCAAAATGCGACGACGACCCAAAAATTGGGAATAAATTAGGCGGTAATCTTTCCCGCCGTCTCATTAACCCTCATGGGTCTCAAATCGGTCGCTATTTAGTCGTAAATTTGCGACCACCGCTTCATAAAATAGAAATCCCAACATTTTCTCTTCCATTTTCACGACTTCTCTCCAATTGATAGCGATTCCGGCGACGTGGATGGCGATTTTCGACGACGAGGATGACGAATCAAAGACATCTACTAATCTCTAGCTTAAGTTCCTTAATCATTGTAAGTTTTGTGTATTGATTTGATAGATTTTAGAAAGTTTAGTAATTTTTGTTTTGGATTTACATATTAAAAATTGAAATGATTTGTTTGTTGTTAATGTGTTTTGATGTTACAAGTAGTGTAGATTAGTGTTTAGGATTGTTATTTAGTGTTTAAAACATGTTTTGGTGAACAAATAGGAATGATTAAGATCAAAATGTTGTTCTTTGTGACGAACACTCTTGAATATTCTTGAGTGTTCTTGATAAAAATAAAATAAAAAATACATTAGTTACATGATTTTTCATTTTTTTTGATATAGTTATATAATTTATGGAATTCATTTTGTCAATGGTTAATTTTTTTGAATTGTTAAATAAGTTTTTAATAGTTTTGTGAATTATTAATTTTGTGATTTGGTAAATATTTTTTGATCTAAAAAATAAAAATAAATTATAAGCTTTAAAAATTACAAACATGATATTTTAAAAAAATTATAAGAAATTTTTTTTAATGATTATTAATTTTAAAAAGGTTTAAAATATATTTATTATAACTTATTATGTAACATATTTTCTTAAATATTTACAGAATCATTAATTTTAAATTATAAAATATAATGGAAATTTTTTTATTAAGTTTGTAAAATTATTCGTTATAACACATTTTTCAAATATTAAAGCGTAGACAGACTAAGGCTACAGGGTTACAAGTTGAGCCATATTGAAAAACCAGAAAAGCTGAAGGTTCCATTTGAGGAAATGGAAAAAAAACCAGAAAAGCTGAAGGTTCCATTTGAGGAAATGGAAAGGTCGAGGAGAAGTGTGGACTTATATAGAGATAAGTCTCAGCCGGTGGAGAGAGGACGTAAGAGTGTGGATTGGCTGGAAAGAACTCGAGCTACTAAATGAAAATTGGTGTTTTCATTTCAAATATTCCGAGTTCTTTCCTCAAATATTGTGTGTGTGTTTGTATTGTAGACTTGTAGTTTGTATGTCCCAAGTTCTGACACAACAGAAAAATAGATTTAACCAATTCGGCAACATTTTGGACCCTCGTATCTCTTTAGTTTTGAAAGCTGGAAAGGATATATGAAGCTAATGATGTTCCTTTGAATAAAGCCATGTTGATAGACCGTGTTGCAAGGCTGATAACGAGATCTTTTAGGACAAAAGGCTCCCCTTATGAGATTGTGCCCAAGCTTTAGGGCAAGGCCCTTCAATCACTATACTGGACCGTGGAAAGCGAAATTCCAACGGGAACCTACTTCACACGTGCTAGAGATGGGTATGAAGTAGTATACGGACAGAGCTCAAGCAACGGAAGGATGACGAAACTTTTCAACGTTCAGAGCATTAATGTTAATATATGAAGTTCTGTTCTATGATCACTAATTGTGTATCAAATGTATCTTTTACTAATCTATATTTTTTCCACAATTTATCTTTGGGCCGGCAAACCTGCAAACCACAAACTTGAGGNGAATAGTACTGAAAGAGAAATTACAGTGATTGGGAACTGCTATGGAGCAAATGTCCTCCGATAAATAGGACGCTGGAAGATGCAGGAGTGCCTTCCCTTCCCTTCCCTGCAAAATGTGATTTACAATCCACAAATATCAAAAATATCCTCTTACCTTTTTCCTAAAATACCTTTTCGAGAGAGAGAGATGACACGCGG
>CM071721.1:14673738-14689840 GCA_036630335.1 Physaria fendleri | reverse complement strand
AAAGGACAAATTACAACTAACAACAAATTTCGTAAACCTAGAACATAAAACATCAAAAACACGAAAATCGACACGATCGCCCCCAAAAAACCCAGAATCACCAACAACTACGGTAACAAAACTGAGAAAAGGATTGTTCACAAAACAAGAGAAGTTATAAACCTTGACGACGAGTGAAGTAGTAGTAGTAGAAGAGTCCATCGCTCACGGATTGAGATCAGTAACACAGAATCGAAGGGGAAGCGACGAAAACCTAATTAGAAGGATGAGTATCAAGAGAGGGACAGAGAGAGAATCCGAGAGATTTTATCCTTAATAGAAGATCGTAAGTCGTACCCGAAAATCGCTAATATCTAAAACACTGGGTCACGTTGAGTTAAATATCTTGGAGGATGATTATTATTTATTTAATGAAGTTTATTTTTGGGCCCTTTATTTTAATTTCCCAATAAATTATTGACATTTCTGGTTATTGGCTTATCCAGCAAGTCTACCATACAACTCCGTTAAGTAAAAGCCAAAAGATCGATCTTTTAGAGAGAGACAAACTTTTTCGGTGAGTTCCTCCGCACGTTTTCACATCTCCGACAATTTTCTAAACGGTTGCGATGAAATCTATCGCCGATGGCTACCGACAAGATGTATCATCACCGTTTAGCCTTCGGATTCTGTTAAGGAGAAGATTGCGAAGAATATATGGAGCATTATATCAGAGATTTAATTTGATCTAATTTGATGTTTTTAGGAAACATATTATTCTTTATATTGAATGTTGATGTTCTTTATATTCTCTATATAAACTCATGTACTCCATTGTTAAGAAATCAATACAAAGAAATCTTTTCTCTATTCATAATTTACATGGTATCTTCTGATTTCCTCTTCTGATTTCCATAATCTTCGGCGAATCTTCGCCGTTCATTTTGATACATCTCTGATTCTCTTAACAGAGGTTTGAACTAGCAAATAACCAAAAGAACTATTGGCAAAACGTTAATCCACATAATATTTACATTCCTCAAGTTTTATAAAATATTGTTCCATATCCGAATAAATCCTTTCAAAAGTTTAGTTTGAGTGTATTTTTTTTTTTTCTTCGACATTGGTTAAAGCTTTAATATATGAAAAATAAATCGTTATATTTTAGTAAAATTTATAAATATATATATGTATTTTTTGTTTTTGTTTGTCAGTGACAGAATATGTGTTATAATTTTTATTCGGTATAATAATATCTCATAACCACTTCTTTTTTTCTCTCATTTCGTACACATCCATGATCCATCTATGAATATGACCTTAAGATATATATATATATATGGGATTCAATTCGTTGGGCCTAGTTTTGGGTCGTACTGTGATTACCTCGAATAAAGAGGCTGAAGCCTGATTTCTTGTTTATTCTTGTTGGTTAACTTTTATTTGAAAACCAACTTAGTAAATATGATTGATAGTCAGACTGACAAAATATATATGATTGATCATTGCCGACAATATATATATATATGAATGATCATTTGGTTTTATGATACTAAAAAATCTATATGAATTTTTTGAGATTTTACCTTCAAACAGTAATGCATCCACACTCAAACAAATCAGATTATGTCGCAAACACACTAATCAAAACACCAATCGTATTAACCATTTAGTAACTTTATAACCATAAACATTTGTTTATCTAAATTCCATCAATGTTTTAAGTTTAAACAAATTGAGAGCTATTTCTTAAAACATAGCTTGTTCACTCTTGGAGTTGGGGAACTGACTAAACGGAGAAAACCGAACCAAACAATCCGGTCTAAACTTAAGTTTTGGTTTATTTTATTTATTCAGCTGATTTGAACTAATTCTGAATGATTTGGTTTTATTTTATTTTTTTAATAAAGGCTTATTTGGTTTTATATTTTTCTTACTTCAATTTGAGTTATTTTATATAGCCAAACGAACAAACCGATTATCAAACCAAACTTTTATTTTGTTTGTTTCCGTAACTTTTTTAAAACCCAAACAAACCGAACAATTTAAACCGACAAAACTGAAAATGTCTCAAGGTAGGACCTGGACCTATTTACAAAAAAGTTTGACGTAAGTTTTTGGCAAGAAATTTATTGAATATAATATAATATTTTATTTTATTTTTTTGCAAAAAGAATATAAATTCTATAAAACCATTTATAGATACAAAGAAAATCACAAATCTTTTCACATAAACAAAAGGAACAACCAAATATGGCCAAGAAGATAATATTTAAGATTACCACGTTACTTTTCAACTTTGGTCAATGAACACAGTTATAACTAACCAAATAAAATAGTACCATTTGACAAAAAAATGCATATATACAATATTATCTAATACAAGTGTTTCATATTTCACCTGCCTGTATAAAGTACTAAGATTCACGCACATCTCTATTGTGTTTGGTGTTGGTCAAAGAGTCAAACTGAAATTTAAAAGACTAGAATCTACTACACGTGTGGTCAAACTTGGCACGTGAGCCAATTAATTGACGAAAAACAAATGAGAGGCTGAGAACATCTTTGGTAGGGTCCGTTTTCATTTTCTTTTCAACTTAGCCGTCTCCTTGACCCAGCCAGATTCATTGGACTTCACTCACAGTCCCTATCTTTTCAATTTTTATATTTCAGCCCCTTAATTCCTCCTCAATTATTATAGACTGCGCAGCCACAATAGTCGTAATTTCTTTTCCCTCCCAATGATTTCTCATATTATAACAATGACAGTACTATCTTCTAAATTGCAATTTACCCCCCAAGAATTGACTTTGTTAAAGGAGGCTTATTCATATTCAACACACACGTGCTTTAAAATAACATCCACTAGATTCTCTAATATATTCACATTACTTCAACATACATGCAAACAATCATTAAAAACCTTAAACTTATGGACAATAGAGATTGTAACACGAATGAGGTAAAATACAGAGGTGTACGGAAGCGTCCATGGGGGAAATACGCAGCGGAGATACGAGATTCGACTAGACAAGGTGCTCGTGTCTGGCTTGGGACGTTTAATACAGCGGAGGAAGCTGCTCGGGCTTATGATAGAGCTGCTTTTGCTATGAGAGGCCAAAGGGCTATTTTGAATTTCCCTCATGAGTACCCAATGATGAGAGAAGGTGGAGAGAATGTGGTGGCTACTTCGCAGTCTAGAGGAGGGAATAGTGGTGGTGAAAGGAAGGAAGTGATTGAGTTTGAGTATTTAGATGATAGTTTATTGGAGGAGCTTTTAGATGATGGAGAGAACTATAACCATGACACTTGGAATTAATGTTACAGATTTAATTATGTAACATTTTCCTTGTAAGAATTACTTACTATATACTACGTGTCTTTGTTGTTTACATAGGTTATATTTCATACAGTATCCCAAATCTGCAAACATGTGTGAACTGTGCATGATATATCTCTTGCTAATGTAGAAAACGTAGCATCACCATATATATCTACTAAGGTTTTCAAAGAAAAAAAAAAAAATAGAGGAATAGAGAAGAATAGCTTATTTGTTTGCAGCCAAAAAATTTCGAAATCGTCTATGAACTTTATCTTTTACCTTAGAAATATAAATTAACTCGTAAATTTAAAGATTCAATATAATTATCAATTGTATGTTCATAATTCAAACGATTTTACAGTCTCATAAAACTTTCAAAATTCTAAACAAAAATTTAAAATTTTTAGGTTCAGTTTGATATATTATCTATCACAACTTTTAAAATTTAACGCTGATGATCCAAAATCATATTATATATGTGTTATTTTGACATGATAGATTTACCTGAAATTTCTTAAATAAATTATAAAAATGGAAGAAAAAAGAACATTATATAAGCAATAAGGCTGATCACAATATAATGTTCAAATAAGGAATTACAAGCAATAAGGTGATCACAATATAATGTTCAAAAAGGAATTATAAACGATAGCTGATAAAAAAATAAAATAAAAAATAAAAAATTACCTTTGATCCATTATAGATATTGATCATGTAATTTGAACAAAATTTGATTAAATTAATTGGATCTAGAAACAAATCACTGTTTTGAAGTATCTATAGGGAGGGATAATCTGACATTTATAAAAATGAAGCAATGACAGCACCACTAACTTGGTGACGATCTTATCAAAGAATTTTTAATTGCATGATTTGCATCCATATGTATTTATTATTAGTATATAAAAATTACGAAAGCGATTAACCTACATGCCCATAATGCACGTAAACATGTAGTTACAACAGTGCAACACAGTAGCAAAACGAAAGTAATCGTGATTTATTCTGTATCTTAATTTCTTATGAATCAAGAAGTTCTTCGAGAACCGTATCATCCAAATACTCAAACTCGAAAACTTCTCCTTGGCTTTGTCGAGTCACATTCGTAGAACTTGAACTCGATGACGAAGAAGAAGAAGAAACATAAGGAGGGCGAAGTGAGTAGTCGTCCATACGCGAATGATACTCATTAGGAAAATTGAGTATAGCAAGATGACCTCTCAGGTTAAAAGCTGCACGATCATAAGCCCTTGCAGCCTCCTCAGCAGTCTCAAATGTACCAAGCCAAAGACGAGCACCGTTCCTAGAAGGATCTCGAATCTCTGCTGCAAATTTGCCCCAAGGCCTTCTTCGTACTCCCCGAAAACGAGCTTGCTTGTCATCTTGTGATTGGTTGTTGTTCCTCTTGTTTGAGCTCTCCATTTTAACTTTGGTAGTTCAAGATTGGTTTGCCTTGTAAGAGCTTGGTCAGCAATATTGTTCAGATAAGAGAATCTATGGATGATGGCATTATAGTGCGTCTGTCTATATATAAGGTTGTGTTTTCGTCGAGTCAGAATCGACGGTCGTTTTCATGTGGTTTGAAGATTCGTGTGTTGACTCTTCTTTCCATTTATTACCCTCTCTATTATTGTTATTCTTATTATTTTTTGAATTTTATGCATAGTTGTCATCTACGAAGGTTCCAGCTGCTACACAAACCAATGCGCAATTTTGGTTAATCAGAATATAGGAGTAATTTTTCTTAACTGTGTAATTAATAATCCATTTGATTAGTATTTGACTCAAGATTGCACTAACTAATTGCAACTCAAGTCGTAGGATTCTAAAGATATACTATAGAATAATCATGAAAAACTCCTAAAATTGTTATTAGTTTCTCAAATATCGAGATCTGATAATTTTACCAAAAGTGTAATATTGAAGCACAATCCCCGTAATTCCTACGCATTCAATGACGACAGCTAAAATGTAATTGCTATCAAGTGATTGATAATAATTCTAGGACTACTATTGTATCACATTTATATTTTTGTTCTTAGAAATGGTTTGTTTGATAATAGTTGGGCCATGTTGTTTGGTTGAATTGGGCGAAATACAAGGCCTGGAAATAGGTCAGGGCCCATTTAGTTTCATTCAATTTTATTATGTTAATTATATTGCTTTTGTAAAATCGTTTATTATGCCACTCTATAGTTTTATATAAAAGACTAAAATATATTATCCTTGTAACAATTACATCTTCATAAAATTGCTTTCAGATCCACGGAACTCTCAACAACTTATATTAAATAAAGTTTTAGGTCTTTAAGGTGGTTTAAACAAAAGTAACTACAAACATTAGTTGTCACACAATTAATAGTTATACCATTTAAGCCCATATTTATAGTGCTAGTATCTTTAGATCATTTGTTGACAACAAAACTATATATATCTACAACAGTTAACTAACTTATGTTTTGGCTGAAATTTCTCAAGACTTCCTAGCAGATATTTATGGGCAAACATTATCTGTTTGAAGCAAGCAGAAAAAGAAAACCACTGCGCTTTATGGTCAGTGGAAGTGTGGAACTGCCACACACACACACTACTGATAAAAATTTCATGCTATTTTTTTAAAAAATGGTAAATAATAATTTACACGGATGTATAAAGAAGCGGATGTATCATTGTAGTTGTCTATAAATTGAATAGATTTTATTCTCCTCAATTCATCTTGAAAACCAGATTGTAATGTTACACGGATTTATATTTTATTCTCCTCAATTCATCTTGAAAACCAGATTGTAATGTTACACGGATGTATACAGAAGTCTCCTCAATTCATCTTGAAAACCAGATTGTAATGTTACACGGATGTATACAGAAGCGGATATGAGCTATAGTCTACAACAAGTAGGAAATTAACTAGATTTATAACGGATAGAGAAAAAATTATAGTCTAGAACGAGTAAGAGACTAACTAGGTTTATAACGGATAGAGGAATAACTATAGTCTAGAACGAGTAAGAGACTAGGTTTATAACAGAGAGAGGACAGAGACATTGTTGAAAAAGAGGGTATTGAATCTCCTTTCAGAAAACTTCAGGACATGGTCTCCTTAAGGAAAATCACTTTTTGGATGATGATTAATTAAATATTTTACTCTTTTTCATTCTGTGACTCACTTTTTGGATGTGATTAGTTAAATATATTTACTCTTTTTGTATTCAACCTGTGATTTGAATAGATTAAAATAAATTTAATTGGAAGTTACAAAGATTAAATAAACACAATAGCCTTGATTATGGATTTAACGGTTTTGATAGATTGTAAATTACAAAAATATGTCATAAATTTTTTAAGAAATTTAAAAACATTTGTAATATTAATATTTTTAATTAAACTAAAATCTTATTTTTATTGTTTTAGATAATTAACATTACACGTGCATGGCACGGGTCTATTAACACTAGTTTCTTTATAAATCTTTGTTATTAAGCTACTACTCTAGATTTTGTCATTGATATATAAACTCTGAAATTTATTTCGTTTTAAATTCAAATGAATAAATATTTGATTGAAAGTAAAGTACTTGAAAATATATATATATATATATATATATATATATATTTAAAATTTCAGGAAGAAACTTTTGAAAAAGAAATAATGGAAATGACTATAAAAATAATTACAAGATGACTAAGACTTTGATTGGTAGGGCTTTCATTAAAGTATTAGTATAATGCTAATATAGCATTAGGCTGTTGTATCTGTCAGTTATAGTTAAAATATTGATTGGCAGAACTTTAACATAAATTAATAAAATTATTAAAGTATTAAATTATTAAATATAGCATTATACTGTTGTAGTCGTTTCTGTTCTAAAAAATCTCCTCTCTGGAACAGCAAATAAGGAGCAGATATCCTCTTAAAAATGCTTTAATATATGCTCAAAAAAAAATGTTGATTGGTTATTAAAGTTTTATGCTATAATAAAATATTTTCCAATCACGGCCTAAAAAGAATACAAATAATATGACTACATACCATGAATGTGTAGCTATCTCCTTACGCCTAACACCTTGGTCAAAATTGAATGCTTCTTCCTGGACGTTATTTTCTTTCATTTTTTTGTTTTGTTTTTGATTTGACTAATATATTAACCTTTCTTGCCTTTGTTCTTACCTATTTTATTTTTACGAAGATGAAAATGACATATTCTAGTATATAATCATATATTTAACGATGAGATATCCATCCATGTTCATCTGCTCTTCAATTAATTTCCACATAACAATTATGACAAGACTTAATTTTCAATCATGAAGAATTGAAATTTTGATTTCAAGCTTCCACTGACATAAGCGAAAATAGGGAAAAATATAAAATCTAGTAAAAAAGTTTTGAAAAACTTGTTCCTTTTCATATGAAATATTGATAATTTTTCAAGTAATAATCATCATTTTTTTCAGTCCATCATATATATATATATTTTTGGTTAAATTATGGAATTATTCTTGCGTTTACTTTTCATTACTGAAGTCAGTGAATTTATTCGGCTATAAGAAGATTAAAATAAAGCCATAAGTATTTAATATTTTTGAGGTTCAAAATAAAGCCAAAAACTTTGAACACGTGCGAATTATCAGTTATGTGACTTGTTTTGGAAAGTATTAAGAAAGAGTAAGTAAAGTTATATCCTGATGAGGTCAGGAATCAGAGGATGCATGTGAATATGTGATGATGTGTAGTGTTCTCTTACAATTTGATTATACAAATTTGTACGTAATTATGTGTATATTTATGTTAGCTTTATCCGTTTAAATTTATGCGTTATTTAAATATAAACACTATTGAAAGATAAACTATTTTTCTTTAAAGAAATGACTCAAACATAAAAGATTAGAGAAAAACTGTATGATGTTTTCATGATATGTAACTTGATACCAATAGCTCTAACTTGGTCACCTATTATGCAACCCAAAAGAAAAGAGATAAAAAAAAAGTGCAACGTTATCAAAAAAAAAAAAAAAAGAAAAAAAAAAAAAAAAGTGCAATAGTGAAAAGAAAAGAAAAAATTGACACATGAAGTATCTTTTTTTGGGTTTGAGAAAGACGTTGAAAGCAAATAACGACAGATTAACTTGAATTTTGGGATGGCTAAACGCTATTTGTTGTTAGGGGTTCAAGGGGGCATGTATCTTGACTCATACTATACGATAGTGATTTGATATTTATGTAATCATATTTCGCAAACGCCAAAACATAAAAAACTTTCTCTAGTTGAGATAATCCAGCAGTTATGTTGGATTATGGCTTGATCATTTTCACATTGATCTTTTTAATTTCTGTGTAGAAATGTGAACTTCCACAGTTATTACTCATTAAGTAATTTACATAAGATGTATGTATTCTGTTACTTTTTTTATTTTTTTGTAATTAGAATGAAGGGATATTTACATAAAAATTAATCTTCTTATTTTACTCAACTAGATCACTAAAATCATTATCGTATTTTTTGTGTAGATTCAAATTGATTTGAATATGTTATATAGGTTGATACTACATATAGTCTATAAATATAATCTTGGTTTAGATATAGCATCATCATCAATTTTTCACTTACAATATGTAATAACTTGTTTGTCACATGAACTGAGGCATTGATTACAAATACTCATATGTAACATTTAACGTGCAAGAAATGCTCGAAAGTATAGCAGAAAGAATCATTCAGCAAGAACGCTTATTCAATAAATTGATAACATGGTGTGGGAATCGGCTTTCAGCTCTTCTGGAAGCAAAGACGACCAGCTATCGGGAGGGCATGCAGCGTTGGATTTGGGTTTAGAAGTTTGGTTTTTTATTTCACATATATAACTAAGTCTGTCTGAATTATGTTAAATATCCGAACAAAATTAAAACTTTGGTTATTTTTACTCAAATATATTTGATATTTTGACACACGTTAAGAATATATAATTGATTAATAATCATTAGAACACCTCCAATGGAGGTTTTATACAAGTCTCTCAAAAAAAAATTAATAATAAAAAAATAAGAAGGAAAGAGAAGGCATAATCGGTTCTGAAATAAGGACAACAAGAAACTCATCTTCTTTTGTTTCTACATATGTCAGATTATCATTGGCTCAGTTTATTTAATCAATATTCAGATTTAATTAAATAATTAATTCTATTAAAATATTAATATTTAATATTTCAGATTTAATTAAATAATTAATTCTATTAAAATATTATTATTTTTTGATTTGAGAAACTTAAATAGTTTCTAAACGATGGAGATGCTCTTATACTTACAATCAAATCATGAATCATTTCCAACCAAACTTAACTAATAGTGTTTGTAAGATTATCAATTATATTTAATTTTTTCTGAAATCTACAATTAAGAGAAAAGAATAAATAAAAAATCTAAAAATTCAAATAAAATGGAACAAAGAAAAAAAATCTAAAACATAAAAGATAGTGGAACAGAGGAAATATATTTTAGTTACTTTGTTTTGAAAATTAATGTTCATTTATAAAATAACCTTCAGGAATAAAAATATTTGAAAAATATGAATGATAAGATGAAATTTATGTAATGGTTTACATTTTCTTTTGTATAAATTTTTTCTAGTTTGTTACATATTTATATCTTAACCTTCTACTCATTTATACATGGACGCAAAAGTAACCAAAAAATTTCAATGAATCATGTGATGATAAGACGAAATGATACACCGAACCTAAACTATTCATTCATTTACATCTGATATTAAATATATCTACCCTTTTAATACGAAGACTGTACCAAAATAGGGTAAGAAAGTCTGAGATTAAGTAAAACAAAAAAAAAAAACAATAATACATTTTCACATAGTCGCATGTAGTTAAGTTTTAAGACAAGAAACTACTAATATATGACGACAGATTAAAGATCACACGAAGATAAGAAAATATGCAAAAATGTCTTTGCTCGAAGCTTCCCACGAAGCAACCTTAATCCTCCATTCGAATGTAAAAACTAAAAATTATCATTTCACCCTTTCTTACATGACATATCTCTTTCATTAGCCAATACAACACATGTCTGCTTTAGTCATTTGTATATACATACTAACCTTTTTCCTCTTTATATATAGACCTTGTCGATCCACTAACAATCCTCTAACCGAAAACAGAGTACTAAAAAACAGAGTACTAAAAAACAGAGTACTAAAAACAGAGTAGTAAGAAAAACAGAGCCATTTTCTCCTGTTTCTACATGGATCCATCTTTTGTTCAGTCACCGTTCTCTGGCTTCTCACCGGAATATTCCATTGGCTCTTCTCCAGAATCTTTTTCCTCCTCTTCTTCTTCTTCTTCTTCTTCTTCCAGTAATTACTCTCTTCCTTTCAACGAGAACGACTCACAAGAAATGCTTCTCTACGGTCTCATCGAGCAATCAACGCAACAAAACTTCATCGAATCGGATCTTCAAGACCTAACAATCAAATCCAAAAGCTCGAAAAAGTCAGAGAAGTCTTACAGAGGAGTAAGACGACGTCCATGGGGGAAATTCGCTGCAGAGATAAGAGATTCGACTCGAAACGGTATTCGAGTCTGGCTGGGGACATTCGAAAGCGCGGAAGAGGCAGCTCTAGCCTACGACCAAGCGGCTTTTTCGATGAGAGGATCTTCAGCGATTCTCAATTTTCCAGCAGAGAAAGTTCAAGAATCGCTTTCGGAGATAATGTATAGCAACGATGAAGATTGTTCTCCGGTCGTAGCGTTGAAGCGGAAACATTCGATGAGAAGGAGAATGACCAATAGAAAGACAAAAGACAATGACTTTGATCACAGCTCTGTGAAATTAGATAACGTTGTCGTCTTTGAGGATTTGGGAGAACAGTATCTTGAGGAGCTTTTGGGTTCTTCTGAAAATAGTGGGACTTGGTGAAAGATTTGTATTTTGTGTTAGGGTCCTCGAGTTTTTTTAGTGGTTGGTTTATTTAGTCCCTAATATGTTTCTTTGTGGTTTGTAATATTGCACCAAATATTTTGATTGTATTGAAGAAACATCCAAAATAGTAGTTTGTTTATATTTTTGCGATGATTGACTTTCAAAAGTGTAAAAGTCTTTGTCTCTTATTCCACCACTAGCTAGAAAACTCTCATTTTTCTTATTTATCGCAATGAGGAGGTCTTTAAACATGTGTTATTAGAGTATTCAAACATGTTTTTATTCAAAAGCATTTTTAAAAGAAAAATCAAGGTTTCCAATAGACATAATAGACAATTCTTCTTTTATGTAATTACATAAATATTCGAAATTTTTTTTTTGCCATGAAAATATTCGAACTTATATATATAATAAAGTAAGAGCTGTTCATTTAAAATAGAGCCGAACTGAAAAAGATGGTCAGTTGGTCTAATGAAAATCTTGACTTGACTTCCTCCAATTTAGGTGGCAACTACTAGATTTTTATGCTATTTTCTCAAAAAAAAAAAATTAAAAATTTGATTGAAGGAAGCTTTTTCTTTCATTTAAGCTATGGACTAAAGTCTCTTGTGAAATTTAATAAGGTGAATTATCTAAGAATAACTGGAAAAAATTATGCTGAAACAATTTTTATTGTTATTTTTTTTTTGTAATTGTTTCTTTATCAATAATCTTTGATAAAGGTTTTAGGAAAGAATTAGTGACGTTAATTTTTCTTTTGGTAGCTGAGACCACCAGAACGATCTGTCATAACTTTTGGGGTTTGCTTGGGTATTGGCCTTAAACTAATTAAACTATGCTTTCGTTGTTAATTGTTTAACCACTAAAAATATAAATCTTACTAATATTAATTTTGAATGAATGAATGATTATTTCATTAGAAAAATCTATGATATTACCTTTAACACTAGGATACAACTTATCGACGAATCTTTTACACCCAATAGCATAAAGATATCCCAAAATTACAAAAGTAACACACCTAAAAATTTATTGTGGACAACAAAAAAACATGTGGACAAAAAAAATTTGTACTAGTAAGTGTAGTTTTTTTTTTCTTTTGTACTAGTTAGTGTAATTTTTGTTTTTTTTTATGCTATAGAATGTAATTTATTCTTTTTGTAAATATAGATTAGTTTACAAAATAAAAAAAAATAATACACAGATGACTAAAAAAATTAGTACACAATATAAATCATATTTTCACGGTCATAATACATGTTTTACTTAAAAATGGTAAACTTACCAAATGGTCATAATATATGTTTTAATAATAGAGAGAGGTGTGAGAAAGTTGCTCTCAGGCACATTGCTCTAGAAATCTATTAACGGTAGGCACAATTTTCAATCTTGCTCTTATCTGCTGGTCCTTTCCTCTTTGAGTATGTCTTAGTTTGAATTCCCCTCTTTACACTTTGGTCACTAGATCTACTTTCTAGTTTTAGTAAAGTTTCTTCCGACGACCTGCACCACCGGAAAACCTTACTTTCACCACCAACGTTACTTGTGTTTCTTCCGACGACCTGCACCACCGGAAAACCTTACTTTCACCACCAACGTTACTTGTCACCGGCTAAGCCACTGTGTGCTCCATGAGAGACCAGTGCTCCTTAAGCCAAACCTAGCTCCCTCATTTATGAGAGGATGAACTCTATGGCATTTACTCTCCAATCACCACATGAATGTCTTTCCTCTGTGATAGTTGGTTTAGGAAGAGTTTAAATAGCCCTAAATCCCCTGTTACTTCATATCTCTGCCTCTGTACGTGGTCAACAAGCAACCTTTTACACATCGTGAATCTCTGAGTTCAGACCCAGAAATGGCACGAAGATTCTCAAGACGAGATCTAGGAAAACTCATCCTCACTGAACCAGAAACCAAATACAGGCCTCACGTTAAAGCTCCGGAGATTGATGAATCAGAAGCTATTAAAGAAAACTCTCTAGTTCTAATTGGGAGACTCACTAATCCCTATGTTCAACGAATGTGGACCGTCATTCCGGTGCTGGGACAAAGATGGCAAAAACGTGGGAGAGCTCTGGGTTCTGAGATAGGAAACAACTGCTTTAAGTTTGAGTTTGATGATGAAGCGAATATGTTGGATGCACTGGAGGATAGGCCATATCAATTTGCCCGCTACATGCTCATAGTTCAGAGGTGGGCTCCTACAACCTCTAATGATTTCCCTGCAGAAATACCTTTTTGGATTAGAGTAAAAGGTCTGCCACCACATTATGTTCGAGAGGATATGTTGACTAACATTGGAAACACAGTGGGGGTATATATCAAAGCTGACACCTCGAAAGGTTTACCTCGTGTACAAGCAATGGTGAATGGACTCCAACCTCTGATTAAGGAAACTATTGTGGACTTTGTAAACGGCTCGGAGACTCTAGTTACTCTGGAATACGAGCAGCTCCGGAATCATTGTCTCCGATGTAATAGACTTTCACATGACAGTGCTCATTGTCCAGAGACTTCAAATCAGGCTGAACAAGATCAGAGACGAGCTAACAACTGTGCTACCTTGAGTCAACACCGTAGCTCAAATTCACAGAGGCCACCTAAGCAGGATCGTCAAGGAGCCACAAGCCGACTCCAGTGGCCTACATAGAGTCGACATGCTCACAGACCTCAAGTGAGACAATATCCTAACAAGAGAACTCATGACTCTTACTCACAGGAACATAATAGTCCTCATGGTCAAAGTGATCTGTACCTACATACACCACAAGGCCAGGCACTCGACCCCAGTGCTTCAGCTCCAAAACGGCACAAAAGACCATACAATGATTGGGAGGAAAACAATGGACTGCATCATAGTCAAGCTCGGAAGAAAAGCCGACAAATGAGCAATACAAGCCACAATTTGGTGTGGAAAGAAAAACAGAGGAATCAGGGAAGTAAAGATTTTCCCTCATTACCTCCTCCTCCAGCATGTGATACGGCACATACACACAATGTAGCCTTACCTTTGGCACAGCCTAATGCTGTAGCCCTACCATCTCAACAGCCGCCTAGATCTCTTGAAGAAATTCTGAAAGAACTCCGATAAGTAATGATCCAGTACACCTCATGCAGTGATCCTTCAGAGAGTGTGGTTAGGAAACGTAGACTGATACAGAGTGAGGCTAACGGTTTATTGCTAGCAAATGCCGAGAGAATCAGAGACTTGGAAGTGGCTAGACAACAGAATGATCCTCTAATACCTGCGGTACAATCAGAACGGATTCAGGAACAGGCTGAAGCTGAAAATAATCCTCAAAATGATGTATCAACTCAACAATCTGTGGAACCTGGAATCGTACGGAAAAAGAGAGGACGACCTCCACTAGCATAAAGGTTGACCTTCCCAGCTCCAGACCCAACTATGGTGGAGCAACCTGCTCGTAGGAAGACTAGATTTATAGCCAGATCACCAAGGGTATTACCTGTTCGGACTAGACTCACTCCATAGCGTTTAAAGTTTGGGGTTATAGGGACATTCTTATCCAGAGCAACTAAAGGAAAGAAGCCCAAAACAGCTCAAGGAACATCAAATGTCCAAGGCAATGCAGACATATCTAATGCTATTTCCTCAGATCACAACCCTCAAGCTCAAGGGATAAATGATGCAGCACAGAATGAGACATTGGAAAGGACTGAAGAACCAAGAACTGAGGCGGGTTTTCACATACCGCCGAGGGGGCTCCCTTAGTCATTGTGAGCTGGAACTGTTGTGGTTTGGGGAATCCCACAACAGTTCGCGCCGAGGGGGCTCCCTTAGTCATTGTGAGCTGGAACTGTTGTGGTTTGGGGAATCCCACAACAGTTCGACGGCTAAAGGAGATTACTAGACAACAATCTCCGTCTATAATATTCCTCATAGAGACAAAAAAATCCCGATGAATATGTGCTCAATACATTTAAAGACTTGGATTTTCAGTCCCATTATTTAGTCCCTCCTCACAGTGTTGGTGGAGGTGGTTTGGCTGTGTTTTGGATGAATGATGTAAACCTCACGGTTAATGCTTCTTGTGATAACTTTATTGATACAACTATTCTCTATCAACAAAAGAGGTTCTCGGTGACTTTTACATATGGAGCACCCGTGGTTGCAAATAGGCAAGCGGTATGGTCGGAAATTACTGAATTTGCTCAAGATAGGGAATCTCCGTGGTTACTAACGGGTGATTTTAATGACATAACCGAGAAATCGGAAAAGGTGGGAGGACCTCTAAGATCGGAAGCCTCTTTTTCTACCTTTAAAACCTTCCTCTCTCAACTAGACTTATGGGACCTCAAGCATTCGGGCAACTTTCTATCTTGGAGAGGATATCGTGGGACACACTTGGTCTTGAGTCGGCTAGACAGGTCCGTTGTCAATAGTGCTTGGGTTGATCTCTTTCCCAAGAGTAGATGTGAGTATTGCGTTTGGAAGGATCGGATCATCGTTCACTTGTCACCTATCTTGGATCATCAAAGAAGAAAAAGAGCCTATTTCGATATGATAGAAGACTTAAGGACAAGCCAGAGGTGCGTGAACTTATAGAGAAAGTGTGGCGACTTAACCCAGCCTTAAATGTGGAAGAAAAGCTTAAATTCTGCCGTGATGCCATTGTAAAATGGTGTAAAGAAGCTAAAAGAAACTCTCAAGAGGTTATTATGGCTACAAAACATGAATTGGACATGGCTCTTTCAAGTTCAGTCCCTAATGAAGCTCACATACGAGAAATCAACTCTATACTTGATATTGCATATAGAGAGGAAGAGAGTTTTTGGCGGCATGATGAGCTTAAAAGCTTTCTCGAGTTTCACCTGAATTTCTCCAGGAGTTTAACCCGTTCCCTACTG
>CM071721.1:14600919-14626847 GCA_036630335.1 Physaria fendleri | reverse complement strand
GGGTTTGTAATGGCCTTAAGGTATTTTTTATCATTAATGAAAAGTTGGTATTGTTGAAAAAAAAAAAAAAGTATTAATAAAATTGATGACGGGACCGCAAATGATAACATGTATAAGCGGCAACCACGTTTTATTTTAATTGCACTAAGCTCTTAAATTCAACAAATCAATGGCGTTCAATGTGATTTGATTAGCAAACTTAACGATCGAATAAGCATAACAATGGATAAAATAATAGTTATACTGAATGACAATGAACGATTTTAATATTAGCTGATGCAAGACTAATGAAAAAAAACAAAATATTACTATAAGAATTCAAATAAATATAATGACGTAATCAGATTTGACCATAATGAGCATAATTTAATAGCAATGGTAGGTTTTTTAAATTGTACAAAAAATAACATGACATCATGGATTACCACATAACACAAATTAATTAAGTACTAATACGTTTGTAATTACTGATTAATTATAGTGGATACTATATTTTAATTTTTCATGTCACCTAATGGTTAACAATGAAAAAAAACAGAAACCGTTTACTAAATCCGAAAAGCCCATATTATGACGTTTACTGTTTTACTAAAATACTAACTATCCACTATGCATATCAAAACTTTATTAAAATCGATATTACGTATGCAGTAATTGAGTATTTAACAAACCAAAAGCAGCATCAGAAAATCTATATATAAAAATGATTTATATTTCGTAGATAATGATATTATTCGTAGGATTGTTCTCTTATGATCTCAAAGCATCATTAGGCAAAGTATTTGGTGCAAATTTACTTAGCAAATGAGTCAATTGAAATAATCATGAATGAAATTTATTCAGTTTTGATATGGGTTGATGAAGCTTTGGTATGAAAATTGGTTTATAGATTTTCATGAAGGACCTAAGATTGATGATTATAGGCGCTCCAAAAATCTTAGTTTAGTCTTCTCCAATTTTGATCAAAGCCAATTTTCAATTAATGTTTCAATACCTTACTTGTCTATAATTTCCCGTATGTAATTAATTCCTCCTAGGGATTTTCTGATTAATATTAGCTGAGTCGGAAATTTAGGACAATTCTGATGAAAGACAGGTGAAAATTTCAAGTTGGGCCCAAATTTATATCATTGGTAAATAACATTAGGAGCAAAAGGAAACGTGGATTATAAAAGTAACAACAGAAAATATGAGGTCAATCTATGTATTCTTCGGTAGTTAAGGGATGTAAACAAAAAAATGTGTTATATGAAACAACTAAAAATATCAGGGTCAATTATGTATTCTTCCATAGTTAAGGGACGTAAACAAAATAAAAAATTCATAAGGTTGGGAGTAAAAGAAACAAGATGAACCATCATCTTATCACGGCCTTGCTTTAGCCACTGCCGTGCTCATTCTTCATTGTCTCTATGCTTTATTTCTGATTGTATAATAATATCCAATTTCTTTATTTCAAGATGTCTACTACATTGTTTAGAACTGTTCAGCCAAATCAGTTTTCACTTCTTGGAACTGCTTCTGCCTTGTTTAGAAGGAGAAGTAAGAGTAAAATCTCCGTGCGGTGTTGTGGAAGCCAAACAGCAACGACCCGTGAAGCTAAACAGCCTTCACATGCGGTGTTGTGGAAGCCAAACAGCAACGACCCGTGAAGCTAAACAGCCTTCACAATCGAAGGTTGCACCAAAAAACCATAGAAGCCACAAACTTGATGAGATTCTGAGAGACTACGAGGCTGTAATTGGGATAGAGACTCATGTTCAGCTTTCTACATTCACAAAGGCGTTTTGTAGTTGCTCTAACAATTATGGGTCTCATCCAAATACAAGTATTTGTCCTGTTTGTATGGGTTTGCCTGGTGCTTTACCTGTTTTGAATTCGAAAGTTGTGGAATTTGGTGTTAGATTGGGTTTAGCTTTGAATTGTGAGCTTTCTCTGAAGTCTAAATTTGATAGGAAACAGTATTTTTATCCGGATCTTCCTAAAGGTTACCAAATTTCTCAATTTGATATCCCAATTGCATCTGGTGGTTATTTGGATGTGGATATTCCTCTTGAATTTGGTGGTGGACATAAAAGATTTGGTATTACTAGGGTTCATATGGAAGAAGATGCTGGCAAGTTACTTCATTCAGATACTGGAGATTACTCTCAGGTTCATATTGGAATTTATGATTTTCTCAGTTAGATTCTTGGAAGGGTTTTAGGTTTCAAGGGTTTAAGTAGAACCTGTAAGATGTTTGTGTTTCTTATGTTTGGTTATTTTGGGATGCAGGTAGATCTAAATAGAGCAGGTGTTCCTTTACTTGAGATTGTCTCTGAACCTGATATGAGAAGTGGGATTGAAGCTGCTGAGTACGGTTCGTTCCTTTACTTGAGATTGTCTCTGAACCTGATATGAGAAGTGGGATTGAAGCTGCTGAGTACGCTTCTGAAATGCAACGGATTGTAAGGTATTTGGGAGTCAGTAATGGGAATATGCAGGAAGGCTCTCTTCGATGCGATGTTAATATCTCAATCCGTCCTATTGGGCAAGCTGAGTTTGGCACCAAGGTCAAGAAGTTTCTTCCACTGCATCACTTTCTTTCTCTGTTATTGTAGATTCTGAATTTAACCAGTGAGGGGATGATCAACTCATTGCATTTTCATTTTATTTGGTTCCTGATTCGACTTCTTTCATTGGTTTACAGGTAGAAATTAAGAATTTGAACGCGTTTTCAGCAATTAGCAGGGCAATTGACTATGAGATATCAAGACAGGCACTTCTCTACAACCAGGGCAAAGCTGACCAGATCGTAACCGAGACTCGGCTTTGGGAAGAAGGAGCTCAGGTCTTAATTTATTGAGTCTTTCATTGTGTTGTATCGAATAACCATTTTTTCATCATGTTCACTGGCAAATAACTTGAGTAGATGTTCAGAAATCAGTAACAATGAGGAAAAAAGAAGGGCTTGCTGATTATCGGTACTTTCCAGAACCAGATCTTCCAGAAGTTATCCTCACCCAAGAATACGTTGATAGCATCCGTGCTTCTTTACCGGAACTTCCTGAAGCTAAACGCAGGAGGTATGAAGCAATGGGTCTAGGTATGCAAGATGTGCTTTTCCTCGCAAACGACGTCAGTGTAAGTCCTATTTTCTCAATTTCTGTTACTTATGCTGAGTGTATTCAAGTTTCGTAGTAGACCTACCCATAGTATCTTCACAAGAAGAGAATGCTGAGAGCAAAAGAAAGACGAGTAAACTGTTTTTTGGAATGACTTGCTTAGGTCGCAGAATATTTCGATGCAGTCATTGGTAAGGGTGGTGAAGTAAAGTTGGCAGCAAATTGGATAATGAGCGATATTGCCGCTTATTTGAAAAATGAAAAACTTTCAATCAGTGATATTAAACTTACTCCACAAGAGTTGGCTGAGCTGATAGCTGCCATCAAAGATGGAACCATTAGCGGAAAGATTGGAAAAGAGGTCAGTCCAATTCATATCGAGCAAAGTATCATCTTTCTTTCAGATACATGTAACTTATTCTAGTTTGCAGATTCTGTTTGAGCTATTGGCCAAAGGTGGAACTGTCAAAGGAATGATTAAAGCAAAAGACTTGGTTCAGGCAAGTCCATGTTATGAACTTCAAGCATACTTCATAAGAAACAGAAACATATTTCAAACGAATTGACCTTTGTAAATCCAACTTGAATGACTTATGTTCCGCTGTGACGTATGCTGCAGATAACTGATCCTGCAGAGATCGAGAAAATGGTTGTAAAAGTGGTCTCTGAGAACCCGAAGCAGCTTGAGCAGTACCGCAGTGGGAAAACCAAGCTTCAAGGCTATTTTGCTGGCCAGGTATTGCAAACACAATCTTGAGAACTTTTATCTCAGTGAAACAGTTCAATCTCATGTATGATCTGTTCAGGTAATGAAAATGTCGAAAGGCAAGGCAAACCCGGGTTTACTTAACAAAATCCTCCTGGAGAAGCTCAATGCCAAAGACTGATTGAAGCTTTAGATAACAGAGCTATTTACAAGCCCTACCTTTTCCTGTGTATCTTGGTTTAAAGAAAAAACGGAGATGAGATTAGTTAAAGTGTAAGTGTTAACTCTCCAATTTTTGTTAATCTTAGATTTATGTTGATTACATGTCAAATTGTTTCACTGAAATAATAACACAATTACACTGAAATCACAAAATTGTTGGTCAATGCCACGTGGATTATCAGATAGGCATGCACAAAGTGTTTCTATAACCATAGTCTATTTTGCATGTTGTGTCTGTTTCTTTAACTGAACTAAGGACAAATCACAGATACCAAATCACATTTCATCTTCTTCACATATCATTACGAAGAGCCATAAAGAGACAAAAATGGCAGAAGAGAGAACAAGATTAACAAATTGCTTTTTGTTTCATCAGATTATTCTCTGTTTCGTTCTTTTCTCACAAGTTTCCTTTGCCTCTAGCAACAGTACTAGTGTAGGAGTTAACTGGGGAACAATGGCGAGTCACCAGCTTCCACCTTTAAACGTTGTGAAGATGCTAAAGGACAATGGGTTCAATAAGCTAAAACTGTTTGAAGCCGACCAAAACATCTTAGACGCTCTAACTGGCTCAGACATCGAAGTCATGATCGGAATACCAAACCGGTTTCTTAAAGAGGTTGCTAAAGATACAGATGTAGCAGCTTCATGGGTTGAAGAAAACGTCACTGCTTATGCTTACCAGGGTGGAGTCAACATCAAGTACATAGCTGTAGGAAACGAACCTTTCCTTCAGACATATAATGGAACTTACGTTGAGTTCACTTTAACAGCTCTTGTTAACATCCAACGAGCATTAGAAGAAGCTGGTCTGAAAAGTGTAAAAGTCACTGTTCCTTTCAACGCAGACATCTATTTTTCGCCTGAATCAAACCCGGTTCCATCAGCTGGAGACTTTAGACCTGAGCTTAGAGATGCAACGCTTGAGATAATCAATTTCTTGTACACTCATGATTCGCCTTTCACAGTTAACATATACCCTTTTCTTAGTCTCTATGGAAATGCTTATTTCCCTTTGGATTATGCCTTCTTTGATGGTACTAACAAGCCGTTAAGAGATGGAAATTTTGTCTACACCAATGTGTTTGATGCAAATCTCGACACTTTGGTTTGTGCTTTGGAAAAATACAGCTTCTTGGATATGAAGATCATCATAGGAGAAGTTGGATGGCCTACGGATGGAGACAAGAACGCTAATGTAGAGAGTGCAAAAAGATTCAATCAAGGAATGGTGAAGCATGCTATGTCTGGTAATGGAACACCTGCAAGAAAAGGAATGATCATGGATGTTTATCTTTTCAGCCTTGTAGATGAAGATGCCAAGAGTATTGCGCCAGGGACTTTTGAGAGACATTGGGGGATCTTTGAGTTTGATGGGAGACCAAAATATGAACTTGGCTTGTTGGTTAATGACAGTGACAAGCCATTGGTTCCTGTGGAAGATGTGAAGTATCTTCCCAAAAGTTGGTGTGTTCTTGACCCTAATGCTTCTAACCTCGACGACTTACCTGATAACATAGACTATGCTTGTAGCTTATCTGATTGCACAGCACTTGGGTTTGGATCCTCTTGTAATCATCTTACTACCATAGGCAATGCTTCTTATGCCTTTAATATGTATTATCAGATGCATGATCAGAAAACATGGGACTGTGATTTCATGGGGTTGGGTTTGATCACACATGAAGATCCATCTGATGAACTTTGTGAGTTTCCTGTGATGATTGATTCAGGAGACTCACCAAGGTTGCAGCCAGGTTGTTCAAGAGTGTTAACCAGGGTTGTAGCTATGGTTTTAGTATTTTTGGTTCTTACGGTCTAGTGGTTATTTGTCACTGTATAATACACAATCTTCTTGCTTTGCTTACGGTACCTAGTTTCAGTTTGTAACATCTGATCTTGCAAGGTAGACTAATTTAGGGATCAAATGGAATTAATAATAAAAATAGGACTAAATTTTGATAATTAGAAACAAAGCGGACAAAAATGAAAATATTTATCTGTTTTAGCTCTCTTTCTCTGAGTTGTTTTGTTTTTTCACGATTTACTGAAAAATCCGTTAAGATTATTCATCCTCTACGGTGGGTGCGTGATTGTGCTTCAATTTCATTAGTCGAATCCCAATTCTTTTTTTGTCTGATTATTTGGTTGATTTTGCTTCTGAGGGAAACCAGATCCGAGGTTTCTTGAACGAAATTGAGGAAGAAAAAATGTCGGTAAGGCATGGGCAATCGTCGTATCGAGATCGGACGGAAGAATTTTTTGGTATCGTAGAGAGTCTAAGGAAATCGATTGCTCCAGCGGCGAATAATGTGCCGTACGGTAATAATAGGATTAACGATGGTGGGAGAAGAGAGGATCCGAGATCTGCTGCGATTAGACAATCGGAGTTCAGCAAGAGAGCTTCAAAGATTGGTTTAGCTATACATCAGACGTCCCAAAAGCTGTCGAAACTAGCGAAACGTAAGTTATTTTAGTGGCTCATTTGATTTAGTTTGGATCTTGTGAATCTGGATAGCTTAATCTAGTGTTAACCTGTAGTAGCTTTGGCCTAGGAATTAGAATGGTCTTTTCAAAAGAATAACTTATCTAAATCGTGGCAGAAATTCTTGCTTAGATTATGGTAGCAAAAGCTAGATTGAGAAGCATCACACCACCATGGCTACATAGAGGCATGATTGTTTTGTTATATGAACTCTAAGAAACTCTCTCTCAGTAAAAACGATTCATCTCCACCAAGAAAATTTAGATTTTTTGGATTTTCTTGAAATTTTTCAGGGCATAATGCAAACTTTTAGCATACATAATACTTCGGAATGTTCATTGTTGTAGTAGGAATGGAAGAGGCTGTTGTTTCTGGATAATTTATTGACTTCGTTATTTTGTTGCAAATCAGTGGCGAAAAGGACATCAGTTTTTGATGATCCGACTCAGGAGATACAAGAACTGACAGCAGTCATCAAGCATGAGATCTCTGCTCTAAATACTGCTCTGGTTGACCTTCAAGTGTTTCGCAACTCCCAAAATGATGAAGGAAACATATCTAGGGACACAACTACTCACGCAGCAACAGTTGTTGACAATCTAAAGAATCGTCTTATGGATACTACAAAAGAGTTTAAAGATGTTCTTACCATGAGAACAGAGGTTCGTTCTTTCTCTCCTTGGATTTCTTATCGAAAAATCATGAATTTTCAAACGTAACTCTTACCTTGATGCTAGTGTAAAATACTAGACTGATCTTTGATTAACTTGTCTGTTGTTCCAGAACATGAAGATCCATGAAAATCGAAGGCAGCTCTTCTCTTCAAGCGCTTCAAAAGAATCAACAAACCCATTTGTTCGTCAGCGCCCTTTGGCTGCTAAGGCCAAGGCTGCTGCTAGTGAATCCGCTCCTCTTCCTTGGGCAAATGGGTCTTCTTCATCGTCATCCCAATTAGTCCCTAGGTAAAGTACTATTTACCTGATAAGCTTATCTCTTGAAATGTGGCTAGAATCTGGTCTAATGTGAGTTCAGAAAGTTCCTACGGATTTACTACAAACCATATCTGCACCATGTCAATGGTGCTGATTTAAGATCTGGCTTGTCAAGAACTCAAGACCTTCCATAATCTCTGCATTTACAGGAAGCATGGAGAAACCGAATCTTCACCATTGTTGCATCAAAGTCAACAACAACAACAGCAGCAGCAGCAACAGATGGTCCCATTGCAAGACACATATATGCAGAGCCGAGCTGAAGCTCTACACAACGTTGAATCAACAATCCATGAATTAAGCAATATCTTCACACAACTAGCAACAATGGTTTCTCAACAAGGAGAGGTTGCTATAAGGTTCGTCTTCCTCATGAGGAAACACATGAAATATTCCCATTATCAGGAATTATATAATATGTTGCTGGTTTGTACAGGATCGATCAAAACATGGAAGATACTTTAGCGAATGTGGAAGGTGCACAGAGCCAACTAACCAGGTACCTCAGCAGTATATCGTCAAACCGATGGCTAATGATGAAAATTTTCTTCGTACTCATTGCATTTCTCATGATTTTCCTATTCTTCGTGGCTTAAACATAAATATGAATTGTTTTGTAACACTCTTATGCCGTAAAAAGACTAAAAGAGACGAATTATTAAAAAAAACATTTACTTCTGTTGTAAGTTAAGGCAATACAGGGACAACAAAGGCCATAAAAAATGACTTGAGACATTTCAGTTTCATACCTCAATCTGAGTATTAAAATCAACATTTAGCAAAAGACATTAGGAAAAAAAAAAAAAACAATATCAGTATAAATGTTTAGAGTTAGAACGTTGCTCAAATTTCAATAGTTAGAAAAGAATTTTTAAGATCTGTAATTTCTTGCTTCGTTAACCATAACTTTGACCGGGTCTCTTAGCATTGTTCATCTCCATTTCCCGTGAGGTCTGTCTGTCAGTGCTTGGCGACCAGGCCTGGTCGTACAAATCACGTTCACTCATTGGAGTACTATACAAATCATGTTCACTGATCGAATTACTATACAAATCTTGAGTCTCTAGTTCTTTCTTGAACCTGTAGTTTATTCCTTCATTGTCTTGACTCGAGTCATAATCCGAGCTTCCTCCATATGAGCCGTACACATTGCTCTGTCCTGGTGTCATCCCTTGGTTTAGATCTGTTGGTGATATGTTTCCTTCTAGCACACGCACAATCTGATCGTTTTTTGAACACCAATCACTCGATTTGGTTAGCATTATAAACTAATGAGAGAAAACAATGTACCTATAAAAACATGTTGGCACATTGCTAGTTCAATTTAAGATTAAAAATGATCAAGTTACCTGGTCCATGCGAGGCCTACGACGAGCTGTAGAGCGGACACAGGCTGCAGCACAAGCAACCATGCGAGCCATCTCGTCTCTGTCATAATCATAATTCAGCCTTGTATCAACCACTATCTCAAAGTTGCCTTTCTCGGACGCTTCATTAAGCAAAGGTCGTGCCTGTTCCAATCATTCACACATAGATTCAGGTTGCCTAGAGTTATATGTAAAGTGTTAGATTATTTCCAAGTTATGTTAATTAATCACCCAATCAACCAAACTGTTGTCTGCATGAACATTGTTTGCATCAATAGGGCGACGTCCTGTTATAAGCTCCAAAAGTACGACAC
The DNA here is from genome assembly GCA_036630335.1 of Physaria fendleri. Lineage (NCBI taxonomy): Eukaryota > Viridiplantae > Streptophyta > Magnoliopsida > Brassicales > Brassicaceae > Physaria > Physaria fendleri. The sequence goes on along the minus strand of CM071721.1, from coordinate 14,617,657 downwards.
CAAACGAGAAGACGTCGGATTTTTCTGTGAGCTTTCCGCTTTGAGCATATTCCGGTGCCAAATACCTAAAACCCAAAACGAAAATGTCCATATAATATGTTAAAAAAATCACTCTTCACAAACTATATAAATGTAAATATTTAGAAGCTTCAAGATTATATATTTACCCAAAGGTTCCCATAACGCGTGTAGATACATGAGTGTTTGTATCAGAAGCTATCTTTGCAAGACCAAAATCAGCAACCTAAATGATAGACACAAAATACAAATAAGCTTCATGAAGAGATAACATAAAATGAAAAATACAAATAAGCTTCATGAAGAGATAACATAAAATGACATTTAATAAAATAAAATAAAAGAAAGAAAAACTATGCATACCTTTGCTTCAAAATTGAAATCAATCAATATGTTTGATGCCTTGATATCACGGTGAATGATTTTAGGATTGCCTGTAAAAATGTTTCAAATATTTTAGATTTGTTATCTTGGGATGATTTATTTATACAGGGCTTTTTTTTTTTTTTTAGTTTTCATGTAGTATACTTACAATTGTCATGAAGATAAGACAACCCTTTGGCAGAACCAACAGCAATCTTCAATCTTGAGCTCCATTCCATAGGAGGCCGTCCCTTCCCTATCAAAGATTCATTTCCAAAAAAAAAAAAAAACATCACTAGTTGAAATCATTTCCAAAAAAAAAAAAAAACATCACTAGTTGAAAACAACAAATAAAAGTAATGTAATAAAAGAACAAGAGTTTATAATTAAGCTCAAGTCTAACCATGGAGGTGAAACTCAAGAGTGTTGTTGGGAACAAACTCATAGACAAGCAATCTTTGAGCATCAGCGATGCAATAACCAACAAGAGCAACCAAATGTTTGTGGTGAACTCGGCTAATGATCCCAACCTCTGCTTGAAACTCTCTTTCTCCTTGTGAACTCCCAACTTTCAATTGTTTCACAGCAACTTCTTTTCCATTAGGCAACATGCCTTTGAACACGTATCCAAATCCGCCTTGTCCTAGCAAATTGGCTTCAGAGAAACCATTGGTGGCTCTTGATAGCTCCTCGTAGTTGAAAGTGCCTTTATAGATGCCTAATGCAACCCCTGGAGATTGTGGACGAAGTGCTAAATTATCGGAGTAGCTTGAGGCGTAACCTCCGCTGCTACTGCTGCTTATGTAGTGCGGTGGATGTGATGTTGCTGATGGGTAACCTCCGCTGCTACTGCTGCTTATGTAGTGCGGTGGATGTGATGTTGCTGATGGCAGTGATGGTGGCACCGCCATCATCACGTGATCCGGTTGTCGTGATGCATTTAGTTGCTGATGTCCACGGTAAGGGCCTCCATCTGAAAAACACAAGAAGATCAAATCTGTTAAAACGGTTTCTCTAATGTCAAAAGAAAAATGTAACATAATTTTCTCAAAATGCATATTCATAAATTATTTTCCCAAAACATATTGAAATATCACATAAATTTATCTAATTAGTCCAATTAGGTTAAAGATTTGAATTCTTGATTTAGAATAGAGATATGTGTACCTAAAGGAGGAGGAGGAGGTGCTTCATGGTCACTTCTTCGTTTTTTCTTACAAAGGAAACAAATAAAAACCAATACGACAACAAGTATAGCAACTCCTCCAATAACTATCCCAACGGCCACTCCCGTTGATAATCCAGCAGAGGAGGAAGACTGCGGTGACGAAGATCCTCCGCTAGAGGGATTCGTTGGAGGTGGAGGGCTAAGAGTGCCCGAGCGAGGTGGAGTAGGGGTCAAGGGAGGTGATAGAGTTGGAGTGGTTGGAGAAGGAGGTGGAGGAGAAGAGGGTCTCAAGGGAGAAGGAGGAGGAGATATAGGCGTTGAAGGTGTTGTGGGAGGGGGAGGTGAAGGAGTAGTTGGAGGCGGAGGCGTAGGAGAAGGCGTCAAAGGAGCTGGAGGAGAAATAGGTGTAGGAGGAGGCGGAGAAGGAGTCACGGGAGGTGAAGGAGTAGTTGGAGAGGGAGGTGGAGGAGAAGGTGTCACTGGAGCTGGAGGAGGAGGAGAAGGCGTCACAGGAGCTGGAGGCGGAGGTGGAGGAGGAACAATGACGGGAGGAGGTATAGGAGGAGGGATCACTGGAGGAGGTATAGGAGGAGATACTGGAATAACTGGAGGTGGTATAGGAGGATTTGCACCCGGAGAGGGGGCCGATGACATCTTTTCCCCACTATTATTAAACAAAAACTAAGCCACAAAATCAAAAAAGAAGAAGAATGTTAGTAGCAGGAACAAAGATTGAGTTTTGATGATTTCTATAGTCAATTTGTTTGAAAAAGTATAGAATTGGTACAAAGACGTATAAGAAATGCTCAAACATATAGGATAATGCGGAATATTACTTTTTATTTGTGTGGAAAATAGTACGGAATTCTACTTGCATCAAATCCAACGAAAGAGCATGAGTGCATCCGCACGAATATACAAAGCCACTTATTATTACATTGACGTTTACACAAATTTATAATTACAATATAACATCAAGTTACACTAAAAATAATCCAGTAAAACTGAAACTAACAATAAATTAGTATGTTGTTAATCATATTTCTTCAAAAAATGCCAATTATATCATTGGGATTGGGTCAACTTTTAAGATTATGTTTCTGTTCTTATCAGATAATAATATAACTTTATGAGAATAATAATTATTTTATCAGCTGGGTCAATGTCTTACCAATCAATCTATCTAGTTTAAAACACCCCACATGACGCTTAATCTAAGATATAAAAACATAAGTCACCGAATAATAATTTGTCAAGTTTGGTTTTGGTCGACTTTTTTGGTTTTTTGTCAGATAGATTCCATTTCATATTGATCTGAATACAAATACCAGTAATATAATTATGGTTTAAACATACCAATTATATCTGATGTTGATCATTTGTTGATCACTAGTAACTAGAACGACCTTTCAGATAATTTGGTCTTCTATACTAAAATTATTAGACTAAATAGAAACGAATTATTAGAAAACATATACTTCTGTTGTAAGTTACTAAGGCAATACAGGGACACAACAAAGGCCAAAAAGTGTCTTTAGTCATTTCAGTTTCACAACACATTAAAAAAATACAACATCAATATAAATGTATCATACAAATCCTTGTTCAATTAGAGTTAGTAGTTAAAAAAGAAGTTTTCAAAAAAAACTGTATTTTCTTGCTTCTTTAAAAAGAACTTTGACCGGGTCTTTTAGCATTGTTTATCTCCATTTCTCTTGCGGTCTATCTGTCAGTACTCGACGACCAAGACGGGTCGTACAAGTCGTGTTCACTGATTGGATTACTATACAAATCTTGAGTCTCAAGTCCCACATTCTTAAAATTGTAGTTTATTCCTTCATTGTCTTGGCTCGAGTCAAAATCCGAGCTTCCTCCACTCGAGCCGTACACATTGCTGTGACCCGGTGTCATCCCTTGGTTCAGATCTGTTGGCGATATGTTTCCTTCTAACACACGCACAATCTGCTCGTTTTTTTAAACACCAATTACTCATTCAAATATTTGGCAAAATGAAAGATAAAAATGCAGCTAAAAAAACATGTTGGCACAATGCTCGTTCAATGAGATAAAAAGTGACCTAGCACTATAAGAAAATTACGATTTTTCATCCATCGAAATGGTGGAAATTTAGTCAGAAAATGTTATTTGCGACCAAATTTCGTCCAAAACGCTTGCAAATGGTTGGAAAATGCATTTTTGTCATTTCCGTCAATTTCAGTTACCGTCTAAATTGCGTCGAACATATTTTCGAAAAAAGAATTTTGCGAGAAATACCACGAAGGAGGAGAGAGATTCAGAGAACACCACTGATTTTCAAAACTTAAATAGAATACCATAGGACCCACACAATTTGAAAACTTTTGACAATTTTGCCCTTACGTGGTTTACAAAACTATTCGGTCCACAAAATTATGTTTCATCCTCTCCTCTGAACGGTAAATTGCGAACAAAAATAAATTTGTGGACCATCAGAATTTGTAAACAGCAGAAGAGCAAATTTATCAAAAGTTTTCAAAACGTATGGGCTATTAGAGATGGTATTTTACAAAAATGTTAAAAAAAAATTGTGGTATTTTGGCTAACTTGATCTTCCGAAAATATAACTATAGTTACCTGATCCATGCGAGGTCTACGGCGAGCTGTAGAGCGGACACAAGCTGCAGCACAAGCAACCATGCGAGTCATCTCGCCTTTGTCATAATCATTATTCAGCCTTGTATCAACCACTATCTCAAAGTTGCCTGTCTCCAAAACTTGGTTAAGCAAAGGGCGTGCCTGTTCCAATTATTCACACATGGATTTTGATTAGAACTATATGTAAAGTGTTAGATTATTTGTATGTTATATTAATTCATTACCCAATCAACCAAGTTATTATCAGTATGAACATTATTTGTATCAATAGGGCGACGTCCTGTTATAAGCTCCAAAAGTACTACACCGAATGAGAAAACGTCAGATTTTTCTGAGAGCTTTCCGCTTGAAGCATATTCCGGAGCCATATACCTAAAAATCCAAAACCCAAAATGTTCGTAATATGTAAAAATATACATAAACTTTTCACAAACTGTATAAATGTAAATATTTAGTAGCTTCAAGATTATGATCTGTTTACCCAAAGGTTCCCATCACACGTGTAGAGACATGAGTGTATGTATCAGAAACAATTTTGGCAAGACCAAAATCAGCAACCTAAAAGATAGACACAAAATACAAATAAGCTTCATGAAGAGATAACATAAAATGAAAAATACAAATAAGCTTCATGAAGAGATAACATAAAATGACATTTAATAAAAATAAAATAAAAGAAAGATAAACCATGCATACCTTAGCTTCAAAATTGAAATCAATCAATATGTTTGCAGCCTTGATATCACGGTGAATGATTTTAGGGTTGCCTGCAAAAATGTTCCTGCTGTTTTAGGCTTTTTTTTTTTGGAGTAAGCTATATAACTAGTATTTTTAAAAAAATAAAAAAAAATCATATAAAAACAAATTAGTCAAGAAAGTTTTGTGAATATATCATTATCATATATATATATATATTAATTATTTGGGAGAAAGGTTTACGGTCCTCTCGAAACGAAAATATGAGACACTATTCATCCGAATGTTTCCTTTCGGTCTAATTTTATACGAAGTGTTTGTAGATATAATGATCTTATAAAACAAATATCATTTGATACCATTTAATTGGCAGAAAATCGCTTTTAGAAATTTGGTTAGCATTAATAGGTTATTTAATTTGATCTGGTTTAGGGAGTAAGGTGTACAATCCCTTTGAGCCAAAACAAAAACAGGCACTATCCACGTAGATGTTTCTTCTTGATCTAATTTTATACGAGTTGTTTGTAATTGTCTAAAACTCCCCATATTAAACATAATTTTCACATGAAACATGTAGTCTTTGATGTTATTTAGAAATCGAATTTAGAAATTTGGTTAGCGTACTCGAATTTAGGTTATTTAGAAATTTGGTTAGTCTTACATAATATATTTTTACTAGTTTTTCATAGGACTTACAATTTTCATGAAGATACGATAACCCTTTGGCAGAACCAACCGCAATCTTCAATCTTGAGCTCCATGCCATAGGAGGCCGTCCCTTCCCTATCAAAGATCCAATTCCAGAAGGAAATAAATTAAAAACTTCACTAATGTAATAAAACTATAAAAGCACAAGAGTTAACAAGCTTAAGTCTAACCATGGAGGTGAAACTCGAGAGTGTTGTTGGGAAGAAACTCATATACAAGTAATCTTTGAGCATCTGCGATGCAATAACCAACAAGAGCAACCAAATGTTTATGGTGAACTCGGCTAATGATCCCAACCTCTGCTTGAAATTCTCTTTCTCCTTGTGAACTCCCAACTTTCAATTGTTTTACAGCAATTTCTTTTCCATTAGGCAACATTCCTTTGAACACATAACCAAATCCGCCTTGTCCTAACAAGTTGGCCTCAGAGAAGCCATTGGTTGCTCTAGATAGCTCCTCGTAGCTGAAAGTGCCTTTATAGGTGCCTAATGCAACCCCTGGAGATTGTGGATGAAGTGCTGAATTAATATTATCTGAGTAGCTTGAGGCGTAACCGCCGCTGCTACTGTTGGTCATGTAGTACGGTGGAGGACGTGATAATTCAGTGGTCGGATTTGATGGTGGCAGTGATGTTATCAAGTGATCCGCTTGTCGTGATACGTTTAGTTGCTGTTGTTGTCCACGGTAAAGGCCTCCATCTGATAATCACAATAACATCAAATATGTAAAATAGTTTCTCTATGCATCCATATACATGTTTGAAGATCTCAAAAGAAAAATGTAATGTGATTTCCCAAAAAGTATATTCTCTTCTTTTATTTTTATTTTTTAATTTTTTTTAATTTTTTTTCAAACTCCCAAAACGTATTCATTTAATTTCCGATCATCTTGGGATATCACATACATACTATCAAACTGAATTTGTGCAGTGAGGTTAAGAAGTGTTAATATGAAACAGAAGTGTATAGAAAGCAAGAGAATGTAATAAATAATAGATAACGTTGGAATAATTAATATAGTAGACGATTTATAGTTGAGATATTTTTACCTAAAGGAGGAGGAGGAGGAGGAGGTGCTTCATGGTCTGTTCGTCGTTTTTTCTTACAAAAGAAACAAATTAAAGTCAATAACACAACAAACAAAGCAACTCCTCCGATAGCGATCCCAATGGCCACTCCCGTTGATAATCCAGCAGAAGAGGAAGGCTGTGGCGATGAAGATCCTCCGCCAAAGGGGTTTTCTGGAGGTGGAGGGGACTGAGTGCCCGACCGAGGCACATTAGGTGTCAAGGGAGGCGGTGGAGAAGGTAAAGATCTCGGCTGAGTTGGAGTGGCTGGAGAAGGGGGTGGAGGAGATGAAGGTTTCAAGGGAGAAGGAGGAGGTGGAGATGTAGTGGTGGGCGGCGGAGGAGAAGTCCTCAAGGGAGGTGAAGGAGTGGTTCGAGACGGAGGTGGAGGTGAAGGAGTGGCGGGAGGCGGAGGAGAAGGCGTCAAGGGAGGTGAAGGAGTGATTGGAGATGGAGGTGGAGGAGAAGGAGTCAAGGGAGGTGAAGGAGTTGTTGGAGGAGGTGAAGGAGTGGTTGGAGACGGAGGTGGAGGAGAAGGCGTCACGGGAGCTGGAGGAGAAATGGGAGTAGGCGGAGGTGGAGAAGAGACGATGACAGGAGGCTGAGCTGGAGGAGTGATCACTAGAGGGGGAGGAGTTATAACTGGAGGTGGAGGAGGGATAACGGGTGGCGGAAGTGGAGGAGGAACAGGAGGCGGAGGAGGGATAATGGGAGGAGGAAGTGGAGGAGGAGATAGGGGAGGAGGCGGAAGTGGAGGAGGGGATACGGGAGGAGGCGGAATTGGAGGAGGGAATACGGGAGGAGGCTGAGGTGGAGGAGTGATAACGGGAGGCTGAGGTGGAGGAGGAAGGGGAGCAGGTTGTGGAGGATTTGCACTGGGAGGCGACGGCGGGGATGACATCTCTCCCCCACAATCAAAATAACCTAAGCGACAACAAAAAAAAAAAAAGAGAAGAATCAAGAATGTTAGAAGCGGGAACGAAGATTGAGTTTTGATTACTTCTATAGTCACTTATATTTTTAAAAATATTAGTAAATATTTGATGTAAAGATACACAAGAAATGCTCAAACATATACTGATTTAAGAGTATTAGATTGCATAGAAAACAATGCTTAATATTAATTTTTTAGACGTGTTGTACGGATTATACTTGGACCGTAACAACATGAGTGCACCCTCACGAATACAATGCCACCCATTGCATTGACGTTTACAAAAAATTATTATTACAATATAACATCGAGTTACCCCAAAAATAATCCAGTAAAACTGAAACTAACAATAAATTAGTAGTTTGTTTATCATATTTAATCTAGTTTCTTTTAGTAATAGGCCAATAATTATATCAATGGGATTGGGTCAAGATTTCTAGATTATGTTTCTGCTCTCATCATTCAATCTATATTTAGTTTAAAACACCCCACATGACGCTTAATGCCTTAATCTAAGAAAAAAAAACATAAGTCAACGGCTTAATTGCAATGATAATTTGTCAAATTTGGTTTGATCAACTTTTTTGGTCTTTGTCAATTTGTTCCATTTCATATTGGTCTGAATACAAATACACAGTGATATAATTATGGCTTAAACATATATACCATTTCTATTGGATGTTGGCAGTGCCGGTCGTCTGATTTTTTATGTCCTAGACTAAATTTTTTTTTTATGTCTTTTATATTTTCGTAGAACTATATCTTAAAGAAAAAGTTTATAGACTAAATTTTTTTTTTATGTCTTTTATATTTTCGTAGAACTATATCTTAAAGAAAAAGTTTACACCTGTATAATAAGTCCTAAAACTACTTATAAAAAATTATTTTGATTTATTTAAAGAAAAAGTTTACACCTGTATAATAAGTCCTAAAACTACTTATAAAAAATTATTTTGATTTATGATCGGTCCATGACAACAAAAAAAAACATGTAATGTAATGCTGGAATATAGTTCTTCTTGCATTTTTACCGCAAAATCATTCTCTTTTCATATATTTAAAAAGAGAATAAACTTGAGATTTCGCTTCTTAATCTCGTTTTTTTTCTCTATTTTCATATCCTGAAGGTCGACTCTTTTTCATGTTTCTATTAATGAAAAAAAATTATTATGAAAAACACAAAAAAACTAAAGGAGTTAGACTTTATTTATATATAAAAAACCTGTAGAACGACGACGAGACAAAGGAAGAAGATGAAGAAGAAAAAAATTGATTTGGAATTTGAAAATCCACATATTTACTTACTTATTTCTAATAATTATTAATTAATTTTACAAAATGGAAATAGTCAATAATAATTTATAACTATCATAAAAAGAAGAAAACATAAACAACTAATAAAAAAACAAATTATCATATCATATATTCGGTTTTTATATTTAATAACGATGATCATTTTTTAATAGAAAACAACATAATTAAGCCCAACAAACAATTTATAAAACTCATAATCTAAAATAAAATTTAATCGATGCCCTATAAAATAAAACCCATAGACAAATTGATGTCCCAAAAAATCAAAAAAAAGGTTGATGCCCTAGGCGACCGCCTATGTCGCTTCGGCCCTGGATGTTGGTTTTTAATTAGTTGATCATTAGTAATTAGAACGACCTTTGAGATGTTTTGGTCTTCTATATTAATGATACAAAATAGGGATAAGATTGGATTTTGATTTTGAAAACAGTATTAAAAATACAAAATGACTTTTTTGAAACAAAAATAGAACCAGCATTGCAGATTCAAACCTATTAACATCAGAACTTATAAGGAAAGACACGAAAGAAAAATAAAAATCAATGTAGATGTCTCATATAAACTGTAGTTAACAAATCTTCAAAAATATATAACTTATTGCCTCTTCTAGAAGATCTACACTATTTAGAAAAAAAAATGGAAGAATATGATTATTTATTTTCTACATATGGATTCTTAGATAATTATTATAGAGTAATTAATTATTATGGTATAACTCTGATACATTTATACATATTAAATTAAATTCTGAACAAAGGGAAGGAGAAAATGTCCATACATATTTGGTATATATTTAATTTTTCATTCATTTATATGTAATTTATGTGTGATTATATGTACGCACGTAAGTAAAAAGTAATAAATTAAACGAAAAGGTGCATGATTGCTAGTTTTTGGAGATTATTTCCAGTTTTGAACCAAGTTGTTTTTATTTTGGTGATAATTTGGTTAAATAAATTAACAAAAAAAAAATTTGGTTAAATATATTAAAAATGGTATCCAAGAAGTATAAACCAGTTATTAGATTTGTGTATTGACAGCTTTAAACACAACTCCCACTATCAATTGTGTATTAATCTTTTTAGAAACATCTTCACTTTGACTCCATATTTCCTTTTTAACTAATAATAGAAATTACTTAGTCCTACCAATAAAAATTCACATCACACATTACAGAAAACATATATATCAACACGACTCATAGATCCACTTCATTATATTAATAATACGACATTATAAACAATAATTGAATATCCATGAATCGATTCAAAGATAAGCCTCAAAACTCAAGGAGACGCCTCATGACACTAATAAGCTCCAAATGTGAAGTCATCTGTGGAAAATGCCCTATCGCATCCTCCATGACATCCACCGTCGATTTCCCTTTAATCTTCTCCTGGATAAAGTAAGCGACTGAGACAGGCACTACGACGTCGTTTCCAGTCTGTATGACGTGGCAAGGCACTGACACTTGTCCCAAAAGTTCTCTCTCGTCGCTACCAAAAACTATCTTAGCTACGGCAAGAGCCGTCTCTGGCTTCATCTTCTTAAGACACTTCTCGATACGGCAAGAGCCGTCTCTGGCTTCATCTTCTTAAGACACTTCTCGAACTTTTGGACTGAGGTAGAGTCTCTGGAGTCAACAACGATGGAGGAGAAAGCAACAGTCCATGGCTCAAAGTTAGAGCCAATGTTTGAGATGATAGTGTCAATGTCTTTTGACTCAAACCCTCCTTTGTAATCTTCACAGTTTATATACCTATTTGTATTTTCAATTTAGTAACGTTACTAATTTTGATCATCTAAAAGTTTAATTTCACTTAGATTTAGGCGTATATTTATAGTCAAAACATGAGTAACTGTTGCATTAAATTATGGTCGACTTTTCACCTATAATTGTAATAAATGTCTAAAGTAGTCAGTTAAATGAAAATATGATAAGTATAAACAATTGTTCAATGTTTTTCAAAATATAGGAAATAGAGTGTTCTTAGTGGTCCATGTTAAACAAAATTGATTCATGATTACTATATATCATATCATTTTTTCTTTTTGATTTTTCTAAGTGATAAAACACACAATTGACATATTGATATCATGATATGCATGAAGGCTTGTAGCATGCATATATGTATATATGCGTAGACTGCAGGGAAATAGGACAATATCAATATGTGACCATATCTCATATCCATCCAACAAACTAAAAAATGATGTCCACATGTTCAACACATTGTAGCAGGTACACTTATTAATTATATGTTTGATATCATCCACATAAACTCGATTAAATATCGCCTAATATAGTATATTATCATAAAGCATAATTTATTTTGTCTTTTTCTTGATACACATATCCTCACAGGAATATTCTACGATCGATGAAACAGTAATAATTTTATGAATTAGAGTGAGCATACCTGGGAGAAGCACCAATAAGAACAAGACTTGTAAACAAGTCGGGTCTTTTAATAGAAGCAGCACAACCAATCATCCCAGACATAGAATGACCAACGAACACAACTGGGCCAACCTTTAACTCCTCCATTAGAGCAATAAGATCGTCAGAGAAAGCATCTAAGGAGTTATACTTTGAAGGATCATAAAGAGTTTGGTCTTTAATAGCCCCAGAGAACAACCAGTCAAAGACCAAAACTCTAAAAGCTTGAGACAAGACCGGTATTATCTTGTCCCAAACTGACTGGTCTCCTCCGAAACCGTGAGCAAGGATCATCAATCTCTCGCCAGAGCCGATGATTTTGGCGTTCATAGCGGATGCAAGGCTGGATATTTTATGATTAGCCACCATGATTAAGTAGAAGAGTTTGGTTAGATGGGACAAGTTTGATAAGTTGTGTGCGTATATATAAAGGAGGAGAAGAGAGATTAGGTTTTATGGCTCTTTAATTGACATCCAACTACCAATTTTTATTAGGCTCGCATTTTTCGCATATCAATACATTTATGGCCTTTTCAACAATGGCTGTATTTGTATTCATTGTCCATTTTACATAGAGGATAAAACAATATCCATCATATCTAAATATTTTATATATTAAAATAATTCCTATATTGGAAGTTTGGAATATATAAGGTTCACGTGATATTTTGTTTATTAACAAATAAATTTTGAGTTAGAATCTCAATCATATATCGTCTCACAAATTTCACGCTACAAATATATCAAGATGATAAATCGTTTCACAAATTTCACGCTACAAATATACCGAAGAGTATGTATTAGAAAAAGAGTTATATATTTGTAGATTGATTTCAAGTTAGAATTATATAATTTCTACTAAAATAAACTTGCTGTTGAAAAGTTATAATTGTTGGAAAAAAAAGTTATAGTTAGAAACAATAACTTTTTACTAATCATTACAATTCCTTTTTAAAATTTAACAATTTTCAATATCAATTAACCAATAGTAGCTATGTAAGTGTAATCATTATTTCTTGAGACTCACAATTTAATGATAGAGATTTTAAATAAATCTAAAAAATCAAATATTTTGGAAAAAACTATTTATTCTAGAAAATCAATTAATATGGAACGAAGGTAGTATTTGATATTTCTGTAGTAGTACTGACCTGTGTAATGTTGTATGGAGTCAATCTCGCCACCAACATGGAAGATTGGTATTTTAAAATTGTATAAAATGGATGGAGATAAGAAGTTGTACATCTTTGACTTTTCTTGAAATAAAAATAATCTAGTTATAAAATAAAAAAGTTATAACTACTTCACTCAAAGGGCTATATCTCTGTCTTAAATATGAATTATAATTGTCTTGATTGCTTGTTTTCCAAAAAAAAAAAAAAAAAAAAAAAAAAAATAAAAAAAAAAAAAAAAAAAAAAAAAAATTGCCTTGATTGCTTAATCTTTGTCCCCATTACAGCACCTAATCGACACCTAATCACCATGTAAAAAAAACAGAAATTCAGACAACAAAAAAGCACAAATTCCCAATATTTTTTTTTTTTTTGTATGAATGTTAAATTTTGACATCTTTATGACTCGAACCCTTGAACTATAAATCAGGGATGAGGTGTGATTACCAACTGACCAACACCCACTTATCCAAATTCCCAATATTGTTTCAAAGGCCAAACCAGAGAGATATAGTTTTGTAGAAATAAAAAGACAAAAGCCACACAACCGCACATGAGGAATCTCGAGACGACCATTACTCCCAAAAAGTTTGGTTTTGTCCATACCTTGTCCTTTTCTTCTTCCCAAATTTGGATCAATCAGTTCAAATAATATTATTTACAATTTGGAATGAAAAATAATTCCAAAAAACAGTTTCTTTTTTAAAAAAAATTTTTTTAACGGTTTGTAGTTCACATCCTTTTTCCTTTTTCACTTTACCCAAATTCGCCCATTTATCACGCAACTAATTCTGGATATTTGTGTGTATATATGGTATCTTTGAGATTGTGAGCTATTGGGTAGAGAAACTTTCTAAAATCCTATTTATAGTTTCATACACATAGGACAGTGTCACAGATCCACTCCATAACGTACCTCGTTGATATAATGTACGTTACGCTTGCATGTTATCATCATTTCTCTTATTTACATGTGTTTTCATCTTTTTAGCTTTAGTTTTCCCCAATCAAAATGATCATAAAATGATTAAGTAGCTAGAATACCAACTACCAAAAAAAAATTGTAAAGTAATACCTCTGGGAAATGAATGAACAGAACAAAGAAATAGATACAAATAAATAAAAATGAATAAGACGTTAATTTTCGCAAACTATATAACATTTATATATTAGATTTTGGAATACGGAAATAAGATATGTATGAAAACAGACTAGAACAACGATTTGTTTTAGATGAGTGCACTAAAGTTGAATTTGAGAAGCTCTAATTAACTTGTCCTAAGATGTAATGTAAGCTCCAAATTACAAAAAAAAAAAAAAGGAAATATTTGATGGAGTTAGAAAAAAAAAAAAAAGGAAATATTTGATGGAGTTAGAATATATCTGTGAAACTGTAAGTAGAGGACATATCATTTAATTTATACGAACTTTTCTACTGAATTGTCAGAAATAAATGGAGAGAAAATAAAAGAAAGTAGTAATAAATGAGGAAAAGGAGAGAAGAGGAAGAGATTACAAATTGCCTTTTGCCTTTAAAAGCCGGTTCCTACTCTCTTTCCCCCGACATAAATGGCGTTGCATTTACGATCAATCTACCCATATGTAACACATTGGTACGTACCTGTCACGTGTTTCTTTCCCTAATCATCCCTATAGTTTTCATGTATTATTATCTTTGAGATAACATCAAAGAAGTTTACCTGGTGGTTATCATGATGTACACGTGTACTAATATTCTTTTAATTCCCCTAAAAACTGTTTTGATGTTTCCTTATCCATATTCCTGATCGTAGTTTTGTAAATGTGAAACTAATTTTCAATTCTCAATCTGTACACTCAAAGAAAAAAAATATACAGTAAGTTAACATAAGATATAAGAGAAAAATTTCTACTTCTCCTTTCAGCTCTGCATAGTAAACAGTTCTGATTTCTGAAAAGTGAAACCACCTTTCCCAAATCTTAAAAGACAAATTGAAATTATCAGTAATCATCACCATGATCAACCTTAATAGGCAAGACAACTGAATAGAAGATGAAAACAAATCATCCTTTGACTTGCTCTTCGGGTAAGCACAGTATATGAAAAGATGAGATTAATTAGAGAGAGCCACAACCACTACTACACATATACCAGCAATAATCCAGCTCCAATACCACCTGCTAATACCAAGTTATATTTTTTTATTAAATTAAAAAATTCATATTTTTAGTTTATATTATAAAATTAGGAACTTCAAATTTTTATTTAATAATAATAATAATAATAATAATAATAATAATAATAATAATAAAATAATTAATATTAATAAAATAATAATAATAATAATAATAATAATAATAATAATAATAATAATTTATACGAAATTTACATATTTGGGTTGAATTATTTAAGTAGAAAATTAAAACTAAAGTCCAACGGAGATCATCAATAAACTATAACACAAAATGTATAAAATGAATTTAAACTTTTAAATAAAAAAACACAAAAAAATATCGGTACATGCAAGCATAAACAACAAAGAATTAGAAAAAATGGTTTTGAATTTGAAAATATACTTTATGTAACTAATTTAGTAATTAATTTAAAAATAAAAAGTAAAACACACAGACACACAGTTATGCTTCATTTATATCAATTAATTTTTTTTTTTAAAAAAAGAGAGACATAAAAGAGAGAGACAAAAACATGTTTCTTTAATAATAAAAAAAATTTTAAAACACAACTACATCCAATAAACATTTTATAAAAACATATGAATTTTAAATTTTATATCTAAAAAATATGTTAATTAATGTCCTAAAAATAAAAAGACCTACAAAATTTGATGCGAAGCCTCTAAAATAATTTGATGTCCTATGTCATTGTTTGGACCATCTTTGCTATCTGGACCAGGCCTGATCTCAATCCATTAATGGATCAATCTCTCAAATTCTTTGAAAATTTTACACCTTTGACCCATCATCTCTTTCATTCTTCTCTTCCAAGCTCTCCTAAATCTCGACTCCAAATCTTAAGGGGGTGTTATTGGTTTGTGATTTTTAAAGATTTATAAGTTTTTAAAAGTTTAGTGTTATTGATTTTTATTGGTTTGTGATTTTTAAAGATTTATAAGTTTTTAAAAGTTTAGTGTTATTGATTTGTGATTTACAAATACACTACTACAATTTCTTGTTATTGGTTTAACACTTATAAAGAGTTATGTGTTGACCAAAAAAATAAAAATAAAGAGTTATGTAAAGTTATTAAATGTTTTGTGTTATTGGTTTGATATTTTTAAAAAGTCATTAAAAATGTTGTGTTATTTGATAAAAATGAATTTTAAACACTTTTCAAGTGTATTAAAGTTTAGTGTTATTGGTTTGTGATTCTTTTAAAATTTTGTTTCATGTTAAAATACTTTGAGTGACTTTTAGAATCACTCAATATTTCCTCTTACTTCTTATACCATCTAAAATCAAATTTTATAATTCATTGAAGTCTATCCGCATCAAATTTTATAATTCATCTCCTCCTATAATACCGATACCAATACGAAAAAAATCTATAAAATAAATTATCATCGAACAATATAGTTAAACAATAAACATACACGCTGAAAAAATTATCATCAAAGAATATAGTTAATATAAAGGATAAATAAAACGTACGACTGTTTTTCAAAAAAATGTACATGACCAATTAAAACGATTAAAACATATATATGAGCATCAAACAATTTAAATAATCAAACAAAACTTGACTCTTATTAAATTTATGAATAATCCAAAGAAAATCAAGTATAAAAAAAATAAATTCGAATATTTTTTCATAAAAGATCCGAATACGAGTTTGATATTTTTGGTTTAGATCTATATGAAATGTCATGTATAGAATGTTTTTTCCTTTATCATCTTTACTCACAATATTTACTCTAAAAGTTATATATTAAATAAATATTAACACGTGTTTAACACGGGTAATAATCTAGTATATATATATAAAACATATAAGATATTTGAATATATTTAGGAAAAAACAGAAATGTTGAATACAAAATTTTTTTGATGAATTTTTTTTTTTTTTGATAAATAATAGCTTGCAATGACATATATTTATTTTAAACAAAATATCGAATACCGTATACATGATCTAGACCAATCTGAAAATAGTGTATACAAACTAATTTATATAAATACTCAAATAATATCTTTTTCTCAAATATTGTAAGTTACCCTATATATATAG
>CM071721.1:14576598-14591882 GCA_036630335.1 Physaria fendleri | reverse complement strand
GATGTGAAGAGGGAAAGAGCCGCCGAAGATCACCGTGTAGAAAAGGAAGAAGAAGATGCAAAACTCAGATCTATTCTCACCTCGTGAAGTGTGCCTGAGAGAGAACGAGCTGTGAAGAAGAAAAAATAATCAAAAATATTGTTTTGATAATTTATTTTAGTAAGATTTCTAATAAATAAGTACGTTTTCTATTTTTTTATAAAATACAATAATTTTATAATTACTTAATATTAAATTATTTCATAAATTAGTAGAAACCGTATATTAACATTTAGTTTGTAGATAAATAATACAATATGGCCATATTTAAAGAGAAAATATATGGTTTCTCACTTTCTCTTGTATTTATTAATTTATGTAAATAGATCTCTTTTCTTGTATTTGTTATGTGAAAATATGGAAAATTAAACATTAAGGAACACACGGAGTATTTGTTTTGATTGTAAAACTAATCAATATATGGATACTAAATATATATATGATTAGTGAGATAGATTCAAGATGTTACAACTAGAATAGTTCCAAAACTAAAGAGTGGAATACAGATTAGATGAGGTAGATTCATGCATGTGTAAGTAGGCATAATTAGAGAATGATAATAATAAGAAATATTAGATGAGGTAGATTCATGCATGTGTAAGTAGGCATAATTAGAGAATGATAATAATAAGAAATGAAGATGGAGATTGACATGAAAGGCCCATGTGGTAAAGAAAGAGACGACAAATTCAAGAAGAAGAAGACCAAAGCTGAGCATTCTTTACTTTACAAATACTCTCTAACACATCTATTGGCATTATGTTTCCCTTCACCACCACCTTCTTGCTCTCTAGCTCCACTTTGTACCATGTTACTCCTGTTTTTTTTTTTATTACATAAATTCCATTTTCAGTCTTTCAACAGTTTCACTTACATTTTCTGTTTAGAAAATAAATCATTATTATAAAGAAAAGAAAACTAAAGTCCTTTCATGTCAGAACTCTGCTATGTTTGAATTTCTGTTTTGTTACAGTTCGCAATGATTTTTTTTAGGTAAAATATTGTTTTTAATGTCAATTATTTCAACAAATGGTTGCAAATTATCATTATACAAAAACAATTTCTTAGCTCATAATTGTATTTCCTTAAAAGGAAAGCCTAAAATTAAAGAAGATTTAGCGTTACCGTCTAATTTAGAAATATGCTTCTCCACTTTCTTTGCGCATCCGTAACAATGCATCGACACCTTTAACTCCACTATCTGCACACATCACCATCCCCATACCAAACAATTATTTTTCCCTATTTTCAATTAAACTCTTTAAATAAATCATCTATAGACTATAGTTCTAGATTGATAATTGAATTTGTTACTAATTTACAACCAACAAATATATTATTCTAATTTAATGTTGAGAGAACAAAAGAAACAAGTGTGGAATAACAAGAAAAACGAACAAGACCATAGAAGCAAAAAGGGCCCCTACACAACTTTTGAAGAGCTAATAATAAAACATTTATTTCACTGTTTCCAAAATAATCCAAAGCTCAAGAAATTATCATATATCGAAAATTATTATTAATAAAGGATGATGATATGTGATTACCTTAGGCTTAAGATGAAAGGCAAGAGTCTCACGATGATCAGCAGCTACAACATCTTTTAATCTCACGATCTTCCCAGATTTCTCTGTTGATGAATCTATCAATGGCTTTTTCTCAAACTCTTCTTCTTCTTCATTGTCTCCTAGAGTGTTTAGACAAAAACATGAACACTGATTTGTCGGAAGAAAAAGACAATCCCATACTCTCCCTATCTTCTGTAGCTTCCCCATTAAAATTGAAAATTAACTAAGAGTTTGTAGAGAATATGATACTGAGATGATGTTGGGAAGACTAATAAGAAGAGAGGAAGTGTGAGAGAAAGACTTGCTTGTATTACACACTTACACTGTCTTAAAGAGATGGAGAAAGAGAAATAAGGAGTGAGAATAAGTCAAAGATTGAAATGATATTGTAAAGACCCATGAATTTACAATACTTCTTTATTTACCTTCAATACATAAACTAGAAAATGTTATCCATTATTAGATCTAAGTTACTTTTGTCATTTTTCTTCCTCTTTACTTTAGTTTAGACCATTGTGATGAACCGAATATGATTATATAATTCTTGATTTATAATGCAAGAGTAACCACCAAGTAACTTATCTTTTTTTCCTTTACTCACAATGTCATTGTCAAATTATGTAGAAGTACTTGAAAAAAAACTGTTTTGGATACAATTATATGTTGTATAATATGATATGACAAGTGATAAAAGAACGAAGAAGACATAGGTCACATCTCAAACTTCAATAACTCTTCCAATATTATCACCAACTGTCTGATGTCATTGAAAATAAAATGGAATTCAATATTCATATAATTATAAAAATGAATTAGTGAGTGAGGCATGTGATGCAAGAAGCTAAGTTAAGTGTAACTTGTAGATAAGCATCTTCTCTTTTGTCTTTACTCTCAGAGCTCCACTTCTCTACATTTTTTATATTTTAATTTTGATTATCCCACTTCTTTGTATTTATGTATGATTCGGCTTAATAAACATTTAAAATTAGTAAAGGATTCGTCTTATTAATATTACTTTCTCTAACTCTAACTATTTTTTGTTTGTCACATAGATGTTATATTGAACAAGCCAAAAGGCAATTACAACAATCATTCTAAATATTTATTATATGCTAAGTTTCTTTAGGTAAAATCACGTGAAAAG
Source organism: Physaria fendleri (assembly GCA_036630335.1). Taxonomy (NCBI): domain Eukaryota; kingdom Viridiplantae; phylum Streptophyta; class Magnoliopsida; order Brassicales; family Brassicaceae; genus Physaria; species Physaria fendleri. Next base: position 14,589,131 of record CM071721.1, on the reverse strand, counting down.
ACAAATGCATAATTCTTCTTCTGCGTGCTAAAACATGCTCTTTTATCTTCATGTTTAATTATCGAAGCTAGATTAATTATGTTCCTACTTCATGTGCTTTTTATCTCCACTTATTGTCTGTTATAATTATCAATCCTCATTAGCTGGTGACTTTTCTTTTTTTTGATATGTAAATTTTGTGAATTATTATGAAATATCAAATTTTCATAGAAACTTTATACAAATGACACAACACCCAAAAACCTTCCCAAAATGTTACAAACATTGCATCAGTGATATTGAGATGACGAAACTGCCGTTTGTTATATTTAGAAGGGAATTTGACATTAACATATACCGATGGACTTTTGTAGTTTTGTTTATTTATTTAAGTTAGGTTTATGGGAATTACAAAACAAATCACTTGTTGTCATTGTCTAATCAACAAAAATAACAATAACCTAATGAAATCAGATCCATTATCAAATTTAACAGAATTTCATATTTTTCCCAAAAAAATAAAAAATAATAATAATAAGAAAAACCCTTCAACGTTCTTCACAAAAAAAAAAAAAAAAAAAAAAAAAAAAAAAAAAAAAAAATAAAAAAAAAAAAAAAAAAAAAAAAAAAAAAAAAAAAAAAAAAAAACCTTCAACGTAAATAACACTATCCAACATGATTTTTAATGCTAAAACGGAGCGTTTTGCTTTATGTGTTTAAAAGTCTGTGTTGCCAATCGGCAGATCGACGCTACAAAGAGAAACGGCTTACCAATAGGTCTGAGTAGGGCTGGGCATAATGTCCAACCCGATCGGGTTGAACCCGATCCAATCCGAAATAAACAGGTTTTGATTTAATCTGAAACCGTAAAATTAATTCATTGGATTCAGTGTTCATCAATCTGAAACCGTAAAATTAATTCATTGGATTCAGTGTTCATCAACCCATGGGTACTGGATTGGATCGAGTTAAACCCGATATCGGATCGGGTTAAACCCGATATCCGATCGGGTTAAATTTCAACCCGAAATTTTAAGTAAAATTAGGATTAATCGATTTTTTGCTTCTTTTTTGTTCAGCAACTTGGATATAATCGTGTTAATCGCATCTCTTTTATGTCCGTTTGTATTTATATTTAAGTAAGAAAGGTAGATATTTTTTTTGTTTTTTTTTTTTTTTTGGGTTAGGATCGGGTTTTGCGTGAATTTTGTGTATTTCGACTTATTTTTGTGCAGTTCAGGTTGAGTTTTTTTTATGAAGTTCGGATAGGTTTTTCTATGGGTTTAAGAATTAAAAACCAATCCGACCCGAACCCGATCAACAAAATTAGTCCATTGGGTTTTATATACCATAACCCGATAAACCCGAACCCGTTTGGGTTTTACCCAAATCCGACCTGCCAACCCGAATGCCCAGACCTAGGCCTGAGCATTCAGGTATCTAGTTTGGTTCGAGTAATTTGGATTTCGGTTCTTTCGGATATATAAAATTTGGTAACTACTTAGAAACTGATTTGGATTCGGTTTGGTTTGATATGAATACCTAAAATTAGAACGCGAATAAGAACCGAAATAAAAAAAAACGATTCTACTGAGTTCGGTTCTTTTGGTTACTTGTATTCACAAGTACCCAAAAATAACCATAAATATCTGAAATTAAATAATCAAAAATACTCAAAATCCCAAAAAGTGACCAAAATACCCGAAATTCGGTATCCATAAATATCAAAACATTAATTAATCATAGAAAAATAAAAAAAATCAATAATTTTTAAGAAAAATAAATAAATATAATAAATACAAATGGAATTGTCTATTTAATTTGAATTATATATAGTATATATTTATACATCTTAGAGTTCTAAAACTTTTGGAAATTTTCGGGTGCATGTTCGGTACCCGAACCCCAACCGGAACTGCAAATCGAAAATAATCAAAATCGAACGGATATTAAGGCGGAATCGAACCTGAACCTAATACTTGTTTCGGAATGGTTCCGATCAGATTTTTCGGTTATGGGTAAAATACAGGCGGAATCGAACCTGAACCTAATACTTGTTTCGGAATGGTTCCGATCAGATTTTTCGGTTATGGGTAAAATACCCGACCCTGGATTATGATATTACTTTTACATCACAAAATCGAATATTCTTTTATGTAAAATTGGCGAATGCTACCAATTTTTCGATATGATTTTTGCTTAATTGGATGTTGTGGTAAATGTGAGGTTAATGCATTCGAAATCTGGAAGAAAAAAAAAAAAAAAATGATCTTGTCTTGAAGATGTACGGATTCCCAAGAATCTCAGATCTTCTATATTTTAAGGAAAAAAAAATTGCAAAAAAAAAAAAAACATGACAAGGTGGAATTTTGAATAGGCATGAGAGTTGTTAAAAAAAAAGTTGGCATGAGCACCGCCAATCTATTATTATGGGACGCATGGCCGCCTCATTGGTCCAACTCACTAATTTTTGTCCAAATCTTTTATTTTATACTTTTTTTTGTTCTTGAAAACTTGATTTTAAAAGTTTTCCAGAAATATTTATTTCTTTTAATCATGTTACTTAAAAACAATTTTTTTTTTTTTTGATTTTAAAATTTTTTTTTTGATTTTACTTAAAAACAATTTACTATCCAAAATTGAAACAGAAAAATATAGAAAATCAATCATATGTATATAGTTTTAACAATTTCATTTGCATAGTTCTTTTTTGTGTTATCTGATGCATACATGAACAAATGAATCCTATTTTGGAGAAATACTAGCAACAACCAAAAAAACACACAATTCGTTTTTATTTGCCTCACTAACATGATTAATCCGTTTGCTAGAGACATAGCTGCGTCGTGTCGGGCATAGAACCAATACGGCTACATGGTAGCAGATGTCCATATCCAAGGACCAAAGACTGTCTAAGACTCTCTAAGTGTAATATTAATTTTTCTTTTGTCATCTTTGAGTTTATTAGACCATCTCCATTGGGGAGATGGTAATAAGTATCTTAGAAAAAAAAATAATAAAAAAAGGAAAAAAGTTGAAAGAAAGTATGATACGTATGCTAAATAAGTATTTTAGCATCCGGTTTGTTAGAAAGTATCGCCATGTGTCCGCATATAATTGGTCATCATTTTTAACAATTTTTTTTTTTTAGCATCCGGTTTGTTAGAAAGTATCGCCATGTGTCCGCATATAATTGGTCATCATTTTTAACAATTTTTTTTGATTTAATTAATAATTCAATTTTATTTAAATATTATTTTAGTGTATAGGAGAGACAGTCTCACTGCTGGAGATGCTCTTATAACATGGTTTAAAGTCCAAATCAGTACAGAAGAAATACAACGTTAATGGGTCTCAGTCCAAAACTTATTTTCGCAAACTCTAAAAGTTGACCCGACGATGCGGCCGCCGGAAATCATAGCAGGACTTTTCTGGCGATAACAATCATCGGCGAGACTCAAATCAAACAAACCCAAGATTCGAAAGTCTAAAATACATATGGGAAAATGAGCTAATATTGAAGCTGATTTTTTTGCCGTGCAACCACCGCGTCATTATTTGACACATGCAAAGGCGCATTCTCTCCTCCTGAGACCAACGCAAAATCCTACACCACCGGTTAGGGTTGAGGGTTATGTGCGAGTCAAGAGGACTCATCGGGATTATTATCCGAGCCAAAAGGACGGATTAAACCGCCAACATAAAGAAACAAACCCCTAATAAAATTGAGAACTTCGTCGGGAGATAAGATAGGATCCGGACGAAGGCCGGCTCTCTCAAAAGGCAGAGCCTGAAGTCCCAAGTCCGGTACAACGCTTCTTCCTTGAGCCATCGATATCTCCTACGAATCTTTAAACTACCATCAAAGTTATATGATGCCATCACACTCCGATTAAGTGATCCCGAGATTCGTTGAAAACTATTGAAGAAGGCGTGGACAAAACCATGTTATTTTCCAATCTTTCTTTTCAAACCCATAATCGGTTTATCGTATCACCTAATTAGCCAAGTCTCCTATATCGAAAATTTAAGTAAAATATCATTCTATTTTCTCATTTTTTGGAGCGAAATTAAAATGGGTTTTTAGTATGAAACAATTATAGAGACGCCCATTTCCGTCTCCGAATCTTATGGAGACTGCCATTTCAAAATTTTGTGATATTTTATGTCATTTTTGTCTCCGAAACGGACATGACACTGTCCGCGAAAATAACCAGCGTGCCCCTGAGTTTACAGATATTCACGATTTTACTGTCCTTTACGATCCGTTATGGACAGTAATATCGTGAACATCTGTAAACTCATGGGCACGCTGATCATTTTCGCGGACAGTGGCATATCCGTTTCGGAGATAAGAATGACAATTTTAAAATTCATCTTCAAAAATGTCAGTTTCAAAAGAAATTGTCTCCTAAATGGCAGTATAGACAATACTCCATTTTAGTATTTGAGTGTCTTTATTAAGTTTGTTCAATGCTTTTGAGTACACATTTGCTCGGTGCTGTTGATGATAAGAATCCTTCAAGATCACGAATTAAGATGATAAAATAATAATTATAGCTGTTTATGTATCTACTTCCTAGATCAAATCTACTTACAAAGATTTGACTGTTTGACATTCCCCCAATCTAATCGTCTAATACTATTTTTCCCCACCAAACCCCACAAGCCAGCTTGAGTTGCCACCACAACTTCTATCCTGGTCGTAGGTGAAAAAGGTGGTTTAGTTCTATTCCATATGCGAAGTAAAGAGATCTAAAAGGACAAAAGTCTTCAGTCGTTTCCCAAAATCTCTTTACCTCTTATGTCCCACTTGTTGTTTGTCTTCTGCTCTTTAGTATGAGAGGAGACACCAACATCCATACTGTTACAACATTTAATCAAAAAAACATTACAAAACTGTTTCACTATCTCAAAGGTTCAAGGATGAAGTATTCTTTGTACTTACTGTAAACGCAAGCCGCAAGCCATTCGTTCACAATTCTTACCCAAGTACTCGTCCATCCCACATCAATAGTCCACCTGAACTCAACAGAAAAAAGACAAAGAAACACATTATGAGTTGAAGACAGAAGCCACAACGTTATGAATAAGATTGATGAGAAAAAACATTACTTTTTCATGGGATGATGAGTGTTCCAACCAATAAGTAACATAGCGAAGTACATTGCTCCAGTGGCAAACACAAAATGGAAGAAACCATATCCATACGGTACACCATCTTCCTTTTCTTCTTCTTCATTGTTCTCATCTTTCTTGAACTGGAAGCATTGAGAGTCTATTCCTGTCGAATATGTAGCAATGACCATTGCAAGTATCGCAACCACAAAGCTCTGCACACAATTATATTAAAAATCAGCTTATTACTTTTGGACAAAATAGAAGCAAAGAGTGTTGGGATGTTCAAAGAGGTTTACAATGATGGTAAGCCAATCTGTTCTGTTCGACGCTGCTGCTTTTCTGTTGCAACTTTCACCCACTGGTTCACTGCAAAACATTTTTGGGAGATCAAATTATTATCTTAACTTATATAGTTACTAAATCTTCATGGAAACACTTGAAAGAGAACATACCTTCGAATGGCGCACCAACAAATAAACACAACATAGAGTCCCATAAGAGCAGGAGTTAAGTATCCAGCATTCACCTGTTTGTATTGGAAAAAGCAAAAGCAACACTTAAGTTAAGTAACATTAAACATCAAAACAAAACACACAATCACATGAAAAAATGATACAAAAACACACTTACTTTTGAGTGGAGAGCTATACTTGTCATGAGTTGAATGAGGAACAAAGTCCATGTTATGAAGAATATATTGAGAAGGCATGAAGAATCAGGTGCATACCAAACGTACATCATAATCACACCTACTATGCACACTGTGTATGAAGCTGTTGATACTATCATCACATAGACATGGCTACAAACATAAAGTGTGTTGCTTTTATTAGTATACTACTATATTGAAAGAAGAAAAGAAAAAAGAAAACCAACTTCAATCTAACCATCTTTCTGCATCTTTTTTGGATTGGTAGCATTCGTTGAGCCATTGAATGAAACTGATTACACTAATTAGCTGTATTAATAGAAAGACCCTGTAAAGAAACAACACTACTATAAGCTTCTCACATCATATATATATATTGTAAAGTTAGACTGATGAATCAAAGTCTTACCCTGCACCAAAATGGGCAATCTCTCCTGCAAATCAAACCAAAGAGAATCGATATTACGTGTCATGCCAATTGAATTTGAAAAGAGTATTCAAAGAGTATTATTATATAAACTCATCAAGACTAACCGTAAAAGAGAATAATGGAAGAAGGAAGCAAGAAGGGAATGATGGTTAAAGCAGGCCATAAGATAAGCTTAGCAAACCACCATCCAGAATGCCATTTATCTCTTGATGAATGCGTTTTCGATGTGCCAAGTGTTGAAAGAAACATAACGAAATAGAACAACTGGAGGATTTAATGGTTAAGGAAGTGACTTATTATAAACCTATAGCATTTGAAAATAGTATGCAATGACTGAATCAAGAAAGGATACAAAACATCCCAAGCTAACTCTTAAGACACCTTCTGTCCCCAAACAGTTTTCTCCGCCTTTACAGTTCTTGAATTCTGCAATATGATCAAACTTATAAGACAATGATCAAGTCTTGTAAGTTATAACTTAAACATGATGGCGCATACTTGTCACTTCTCTTAAGGCACGGTGACCGTAGTCACGAGCAGCCCAAGCTAGTAGATTGGCTATGAGAAAGATTAGACCGTATACGTATCTAGCCATCCATGGATTGGAGCCATTGCGAAACTGATTAAACCATGATCCATTCTTGATTGCTTCGTAGCTATCGATTCTGATGTTTTCTCTGTTGTTGTTGCTAACGCTTGTACCACTCTCCATAACTCCTTAAAATTACCAGACTCTATCCTCTTCATGTCATGAGAAGATCGAGATATTCAAGAAACAGATCACTCATTCCATGGGGAGGGTTTAGCGTCAGAAATCAGTTAAAGAAATCTTTAAGAACGATTAAAAAAGACAAAACAGGGGCAAAAATTCGCCCTGTTGTTGTCGCTGTCCTGAGATTTCCCGTCCTTCAGAGCAAAACCTACGAAAATAAACAATGAAAATTCAAACATTTGAAAAAACAGAGTCGGCAAGAACAGAACAAGAAAGACAGAAGACTAAAGCAAAGTATAAGAATCTATTCAGAAAAATTTGCAATTTGTAGATTTGAATTTGGACACACAAAAAAAAATCATGTTTTACAGAAGAAAAATCTGTTGTGTATTCCGAAAAAAAAACTCACACACAGAATCCGTTTCCCAACAGAAAGTTTGTTTTTTGTTTCAGCTGAGCATAAACAGAGAATACGTATAGTGCAAGTAACCCTTAGACATTATTTAACCTAAACTATATAAAAAAGCATCTTTATAAGCGTCAACGAGAATCCACAATGTATGGCTCATTTCAATACAAGGTGTGCAACTTTTAACCTTAACCATGCGTATGATAAAGGCTAAAAGACAAACAACATACCAAACTCAAAAAGCAATCTATAAACCTAAGGACGGCCAAGATTCTTAAAACTCATGTCTAATTATTAAAACTATCAAAGTCAAGATTTGGCAGGAACTAGTGATAAAGAACCTTTTGTGTTGTAACTAAACGTCCCAATTGCAAAAGAAGAGGTGGGTATGAACCATGAACAAAGAAGCACTCAATTTGATAAGGATCTAAAAAAGTTAAGAGATCAAAAGAGAAGATAGATCGTGATATTGGGCAGACGAATCTTACGAATATGAATGGCGTAATGCTAAGGAGAAATATAAGATTCAATGGTCCACTTTATATATAGGGTTGACACATGCCTCCACTAAGAAGGATTGAAGAAAAAGTGAGATAATTGTTTACTATCCCCTCCCAAAAAAAAGTTCTACTAAAGGAATTGGGATAATATTGGAAAATGTCATCTAAATATTGGGATAATATTGGAAAATATCATCTAAATATTGGGATAACACTAAATCTTCAAGTTTCTTCTTTTGTTAAAGAATCTTGAAATTTTCTAGTAATTTTTATTGAGGTTTTGCACTTTCTTTAATTGTTAATATTCCTATAAATGATCTAATATTGGACGGATATACATGATCTAATATTAAACGGATATACATTATAATCTACTCAGTGGCCATTCATGGCTATATTTTGGGGTCTCGAGGTTAGAACAAAATGGGTTTTCGTAGGTACCGGCGGTTCAACCAGACCAAATCGGAGTTTGAACCACTTTTTGTTTAAAAATTATTAAAATTATCAAAACAGATGCCAGAAAATATATTAACTTTTAAGAAATTGATCTATATTTCTATTTCAATATGTATCTGAAATTTGAAAATGTTTCTCTCTTTGTTTTTTTGAGCTAACAAACCGGTCGACACTACAAGAAATGGTCCAATTTCCGATCATCATTTTGGTCGGTTTTTATCAGAATTCGCCTTCCGACCAATTTGATCAAATTAGGTGATCGGTTAGACGCGGTCAAAAATTTGATTTTGGTTGGAATTTAGTCGGAATTTTTCGACCAATTTCCAACAATTTCAGTTTCTGACCAAATTGAGATGAAATAACTCCCGAGAATAAATTGGTCTGAAAATTAGTCGGTATTTTTCCGACTAATTAAGATGAGATTCATTTTAGGGGTTTAACACATAATATATGTACTTTGTAAATCTAATGATTATGTATATAATTCATCCCACGTTCCCAAGTTTATATGTAGACTTAGGAGTAAGGAGCTATGACCTTGCCATGTTTCCACGTTCATAATATAGTACAAACTTCATAAAAAATGGTAAATCTGACCCTAAGATGGAGGTAGCATGTGATGGAGTGTAGTATTGGAATTTGTAGTATAGATCACTAGATCTAGCTTTAGAATGTTTAGAACCCCACCCAAAATGAGAAATGGTCTATCAAGTCCTATCGTTCTTTACCCAAGTATGTACATAGGTGTAGATTGTTGGTGAAGTTCTTGAAAGATTAGATTAGAGAAAGATTAAAAATTGTTAGTTTACCCTCTTAGAGATGTAGGATCTCATTGAAAATGAATAAATAAATAAATAAATATCTATTAATTATGTTTAGTGTGGTGTAATTTGATGGATGTTTTAGTTCTGAGGTATAAAATAAGCATAAACAAAAGTTTTATATAAAATTATTGTTTAAGAGTCTATGGAATACCAGTAAAAGATAGTCAAAACATATATATACTTTTTTGTGAACCATTGTTGAGTGTATTTCTATTGACTCTACACGAATCTTGTTTTGTGTGTATGTGTGTATGTGTGTTCTCTTTTGACTCAGCGAAGACAAGATTTAGTTGATTTTTCTAGCCGCAAAAATTGAGTTAGATTACAACAGAAGGAAAAACAAAACGTAAAGCAATATTTAATACTATTATTTATTAAAAGTACTATAATAACTAACGCAAAAACTTAATTTCATATTGACCAAATAAAAAAAAAAAAAAAAAATCTTAACAACTTAATTTTGACGAATAAGGTCAAAATATGTCTCAGTCCAAAAAAAAAAAAAAAAAGGTCAAAATATGTCAATAGCTCGTCATCATTTTTTTGAGCAGAAGCGTTAAAACTAAACATAATTACAAATTTAATCGGAAAAACATAATTATAATTTCATAATTATGTTTGAGTATACGTTATTGGCAAAGTGAGATTATTAGCAGAAAGCAAATGAGTGGTCCCTAGATGTTCCACTTTAGAAGTGTTAGAACTTTAATTCGTGTTTCCGACCAATATTCCGGTGAGTTTTCCGACAACAAACAAAAATTTTGTGAAACAGAGGAAACTAATTTGAATGTCCATCATTCACAGAATCTTAACAAGCACACAAGAACTCATAAACAAGTTTTTAAAGTCTCTGAGATCCAAGAAGACGAAGAACATAAAAAGAGAAAAGAAAAAGAACCTGTGATTTAAACGAGTCTTGAATCTAGGAAGCGAGATTTGGATCTGGAGATGTGTAGAGAATGTTGTGTGTTGTTACCTCCACTTAACTTCTTCTTAATGTGAAACCCAAACAAGACGAATTGAAGAAGATGATAAGAAGTACAAAAAAATCTGAGACAAATGTGAAACGGAAGAAAATAGATTTCAGGTTTTATAATCAGAGAATCAAAATTTATATATAAATAAGTTTTTTTTTTTGTGAATGTCTTTTTTCTTTGTCATTTATTATTATTTTCTTTTTTCTTTGCCGCCGTTAGCTTCCTCTTTCTGCTACATGACATCATTTAGCTTTCTTTATAAGAAAAAAAAACCCTGAAATGTTTTTTATAAGCCACAAAATATTTGAAAAATAAATATCAAACAAAGTAATTAATAATTTTATTCAATAAATTAATTAATACATTTATTAAAAATATACTAAATATTAATGACTAACAATGGCAATGATACAAGAAAAAAATCAGATCTTTGTTTACAATTGGATAAACGTGCAATTAAACTTAAATAGGCATGGTATTAAAACTTTTAACCAGGTAATTAATTCCCAATTAATCATTAAAATGTTACTGCTGACTTCAGTTTTATTTTATTTGGACAAGATATCTTTATTGCTTAAAAATAGATAACAAATGTTCAACAATCATCTTTGTCCCGTATTTGCAAATGTTCAACAATAACAAACTTAGCATATACCAAAAAAATACTTAATTAAACGATATTTTTAAATATCACTGATTTTATTTTTTTATTTTTTTATTTTTTTGTCGACAGAAAAATAAACTAATCACCCCAAACTAGACAGCCAAGCCGGGGAACATCACTAACATAACGAGCGGTGATGGAGTTGCTTCGAGCTCCTCGAGCTAGGGCATCCACTTTAGAATTGAAAGTGCGTGGTACATGATGAATTGCAAAATCGGAAATGGTTTCTCTTAAGCGATGAACTTCATGATGACACCATCTTCACAAGCTCCAAACTGTCAGAAAAGAAAGCCACCGAAGCATTATTGTTTGACGTCATCCATTCCATTGCCCACAAAAGACCTTCGAATTCAGCATGAAGGAGTGATTCACTACGGCGGATAGCTCTTCCCCCATGCGTATAGAATTTGTTGTACCTATATAACAGAACCAACCCAGACCCATCAAAGAATCTGAATTTTTCCAAAAAGCCACCGAAGCATTATTGTTTGACGTCATCCATTCCATTGCCCACAAAAGACCTTCGAATTCAGCATGAAGGAGTGATTCACTACGGCGGATAGCTCTTCCCCCATGCGTATAGAATTTGTTGTACCTATATAACAGAACCAACCCAGACCCATCAAAGAATCTGAATTTTTCCAAGAACCATCCACAATCCACAAAACACTTAATGTTACTGATTTTATTTAATTACAAAATCAAAATCCGTATTATTTCTTAGTTACGATAACGATAGATCTGTGAAGGATAGAAAAAAATGGATAAGTTGAAGAACCAATCTGAACGGAATCAATTTTTAAAAATTTAGTTATAATATAAGATAAAAACAAAAATTTGTTGGTTTCTAAATAATAACCAAGTTTTAAGAGACCAAAATATATACTTGGATTTTTTTCAAAAGAAAAGAGGACAAAGAAATCAAATTGAATCGAAGAACCATAAGCCCAAATCACATCAAGATATCAATCTCAATATTTGTTAACTTTTCTATAGTTGTCGACTTCTTAATTAAATTAAATACGTCATGAACGTATAAAGTTCCAATGACACTGATATTTATGTCGTAAGGAATTAGAGAGGCTTGAGACTCGTACTTTCTTGATTAAAGAAACTGAGGAAAGCTGAACATTCTCACTTTGCATAGTCTTATAAAAATCTATTTATTATTCCTTACAAGTCAAAATGAAAAATTAGCTAATCAACACTCTTGGTAAAATAATTTTATTATTAAATCTAGCTTTTGGAAAAGGATACTAACAACATCATGCATGGGCAAGTAGAAATAGTTCATTATAAATGAATGTTGTATCATATATGTGAGTGTAAAATCAATAACATTTTATTATGGCGAACCATCGATTAAGGTCCTTCAAAAAAGGGTATGGAAGGTTAAAACGCCGACAAAACTCCAACAAAACTCCAACATTTCCTATGGCAGTCCCTCTTAGGGTGTGTGGCGGTAAACAATAAGTTAAAAGGTCGAGGGATTAATTGTGAGGCCTACTACCCTCGTTACAGGGCAGAGTAGGGCTGGGCATAATGTCCAACCCGATCGGGTTGAACCCGATCCGATCCAAAATAAACGGGTTTTGGTTTAACCTGAAACCGTAAAATTAACTCATTGGGTTCAGTGTTCATCAACCCATGGGTATTGGGTTGGGTCGGGTTTTTTTTTTTTGTGTGTTTAATCTTGCTTGCAGCAATATAAAAATCATATTACAGACCTGTGTTTTTTTTTTTTTGGGTTAGGATCGGGTTTTACGTGGATTTTGTGTATTTCGACTTATTTTTGTGCAGTTCAGGTTGAGT
>CM071721.1:14496893-14515036 GCA_036630335.1 Physaria fendleri | reverse complement strand
ATAATCTCATCATAATAAATAATTGTAGTGAGGTTGGGAGGATAATTGTAAGCGGATATGACATAGGACTTCCTCGAAAGGTTGTGGAGACAGCTTTGAGAAACCATTTCTCAAACTGTGGAGTGATTACTGATGTTTTTGTTCCCAAAAGCTACTATAGAAGCACTGCTGATGCTAAACAACTCGATCCTGATTCTTATATTTATTTTGTTGGAGAAGGCGCAGTAGACACAGTAGACAAAGCTCTTCTTCTTAACGGAACTGATGTTGGAGGATGGACTGTAAACATCGAACCTTATCCGTTTGACCCCGATGCAAAACAGTAAACTTTATCATTTATATATTTTTAATTCTTTTGAAATTTATATCTAATACATAATCAATAATCTCCTTTCAATTCAATTGTTGTAGCACCATTTGCCTAACTGCTGAAGGATTTGATACTTCGGTTAGTAAGACTGAGATTAAGTATGCGTTAATTAACCATTTCTCTTCATGTGGTGAGGTCGATGTTCTCTGCGTTGTCGAAGGGTTTGTGGCTTCTTCATCCTATTAAATTTTTCTTCTTACAATTTCAAAGGAATTATTAGATAATGCAAACTCAAAACCAAATTTGTTTATTTTTTAACAGCCAAGCTGAACTCTTAGTTACCGGAGAAGATGCAGCAGAGGAGATTCCAAAACTTGATGGTTCGTCTTTCATGGGAGACCACAAACTAGTTCTTCGGAATGTTTGTTATATGTACATTCAAACTGCCCACCCACGCCCCAGAGCCCGTTACTATAGCCGTAAGTGAGAGGATGCTTGAGAACAATTTCCCACCCACGCCCCAGAGCCCGTTACTATAGCCGTAAGTGAGAGGATGCTTGAGAACAATTTTGATCTCTTTGGAGAACAAAAGCTCTTTGGTGTTTCTACTCACATTTTGTGGATGCTATGAGTACATACTCAAGTACTCAACTATATACTCGTATTATCTATATTTTCCTGGTATTTTTCATCAGAAAAGAGTTTTATCAACGACTAAGTCCATCTTGGTTAAAAACACAAAAGATATATCTGATGAAAACCCTTGGACTTTCCAAAATCCTTTAAAATAGCCGATTTGGGTTGTTCTTCCGGACAAAACACGTTCTTGGCAGAAATCAATGTGTTATGTAACAGAAATCCTCCGGAAATAGATTGTTGTCTGAACGATCTTCCTGGTAATAATTTCATTACGACATTCTTCAACAAGAAGCTTACATCATGCTACTTCTCTGGACTCCCTTGTTCCTGTTACTCAAGACTCTTCCCTCCCAAGAGTTTCCATTTTGTTCATTCACTTTACAGTCTTCATTACCTCCCAAAGCTATATTATAAACACTAACGAACAAAATTTCGTTTAACTACAAAGCTTATAAAACTGATTCATTTTTGTCTTGTAAGGTTCCTGAGGGATTGGAGAAGAACAAAATGAGTGCATACATAACAAGTTCAAGTCCTTTTAAGTGAATGCAAAGCATACTTGAATCAGTTTAAAACAGATTTTAGGGTGTTTTTAAGAATTGAGATCTGAAGAAATGGTATCTAATGGACGCATCATAACAAGTTCAAGTCCTTTTAAGTGAATGCAAAGCATACTTGAATCAGTTTAAAACAGATTTTAGGGTGTTTTTAAGAATTGAGATCTGAAGAAATGGTATCTAATGGACGCATGGTTCTCACATTAATCAGACGGTTTTTAAGAATTGAGATCTGAAGAAATGGTATCTAATGGACGCATGGTTCTCACATTAATCAGACGAAAGACTCTTGATGATCCATTGTATAGGGATTGTTGTCATTGGGTCCTGAAGAAATGGTATCTAATGGACGCATGGTTCTCACATTAATCAGACGAAAGACTCTTGATGATCCATTGTATAGGGATTGTTGTCATTGGGTCACATTGTTATCCAATTCTCTCTGTTACCTTGTCTTAGGAAATGACAGATAAAAATTTATATATAAATAAAATATAAATCAAAATTAGATATTAAATATTATTTTATAAACTTCATTCTTAAATCTAAATTAAATCAAATTATAAGTAATACAATTATTCACAATATTAAAATATACTATAAAATAATAATAATATTTGACAATATACATATTAAATATTATTCAAATATGATTTATTATAATTAAATATTAATATAATATATTGCAAACTTTTATAATTTAAAACACATACAAATATATATATAATTTATGACAATCATTGTAAATATATATAAATTCTAATATAAATATTCGGTTTTTAAGATTTTTTTGGTTTTTATCACACCAAACCTAAACCAACAATTTTATAAAAATAATAAATAAAGGGTTTTCAATATAAATCATAACCAAACTATACCTTATATTTCGGTTTGGTTTGGTTCGGTTTTTTCGGTTATAGTTTTTTTCTCACCCCTACCCTAATTGTTTAGTTGACCTAAAGAAAAAAACAAAAACAAAAAAAAAAAACGCCTCCGCTTCCCATGGACGAATCTGGTGAAAAGGTTTGTTTTGTTTTGTTTTGTATGCTTAGGGTTTTGAATATCTGGTTTTTCAATTGATGTTTATTCTTCAATTAGTAGAAATTCTGATCAGATATATATTGTTGCTAGTAGATGAAATTGCTGTTGCTGAAGGAAAGTGATTTTCCTAGTGGACCTGTTCCAGGATGCGGGTAAACAGATTGTTATTTATTTTGATTTTGATTTTTGTGTGTTGATAATATATATATAATCTAATAATAATAATTGTAGTGTGGTTGGGAGGATAATTGTATGGGGATATGACAAAAAGCTTCCTCGAGATGTTGTGGAGACAGATTTGACAAACCATTTCTCAAACTGTGGAATGATTACTAATGTTTGTGTTCCCATAAACTATGGAAGGATGACAGATGTTTGTGTTACCAAAAAGGCTGAAGAACTGGATGATATTTCTTATATATTTTTTTTTACTGGAGAAGGCGCAGTAGACAATGCTCTTCTTCTCAACGGAACTGATGTTGGAGGATGGACTGTATACGTCAAACCTTATCCTTTTAGACCCACTCCAAAACCCATGGTTTGGCTAACTGTTGAAGGATTTGATACTTCCGTTAGTAAGATTGAGATCAAGCGTGAGTTAATTCAACTTTTCTCTTCATGTGGAGAGGTCCATGAATATGATGTCCACGTTTTCAAAAGCGGCTCTGTACGTGGATATGACACAAGGCTTCCTCAAGATGTTGTGGAGAGAGCTTTGATTAACCATTTCTCTGAATGTGGAAGGATTACTGATGTTTGTGTTCCCATAAACCGTTTCAACGCTGAAGAACTCGATGCTATTTCTTATATTTATTTTGTTGGAGAAGGCGCAGTAGACAAAGCTCTTGATCTTAACGGAACTGATGTTGAGGTTGGACTGTATACATCAAACCTTATCCCTTTGTACCCGATGCAAAACGCATTGTTTGGCTAACTGTTAAAGGATTTGCTACTTGGTTTGGCAAGATATGACATCGAGCTTCAGTTAATTAAACATTTCTCTTCATGTGGAGAGGTCGATGTTAACTTCGTTTTCGACGACGGGTTTGTGGCTTCCTCATCCAATTTTTTTTTTTCTTACTTTCAAAGGTATTTTTAAATAATGCAAACTAAAACCAAATTTGTTTATTTTTTAACAGTTCAGCTGATCTCTTTGTTACCGGAGAAGATGCAGCAGAGAAGGTTCCAAAACTTGATGGGTCTCTTATGGGACAACACAAACTGGTTCTTCGGAATGTTTGTTACTCGAAGATACGCACTGTCCATCTTAATCACGTTTTCTGCTGAGAACAATTTGATCTCTTTTTACTTAACGGTCTCTTATATATCATTGTTATTGTCGAGGTCCCTCTCATTTACAAACACAATAACATTTTCATTTAAATTTATTTCAGTTCAATGAACCAAAACAAAATCGAATATTTGATTAGCTGCAATTTTTATTTTAAATTTAATTTTTATTTTAAATTTATTTCAGTTCAATGAACCAAAACAAAATCGAATATTTGATTAGCTGCAATTTTTATTTTTATTTTACTATACCTCACAAAATTTAAATATATTGAAATAGTTAGTTTGTTGACAGAAAATTTTACAAGGCTATAATCTATGGACAGTAAATATGTCATAGTTATCTTCTTATAGTATTTGTGAAGTATTATTTTGGATTTACCGAATTTGCTCTTCTGTTTACGGATAGTTACATCATATTTTAAGATAAATTAATTTTAAATATTTAATACATTAATTCTCGTATCTATATTTAGAATATTGTTATCATATTTAATAATTAATTTGAAAATGAATTAATTTTAGATATTTAATAGAAGACTAGATGATACCCGCGTCATACGCAGATTTAATTTTATTATAGATGTTAAATAATAATGATATAGTTTACAAATATTTTATAGAAAACAACCTATTTATCCACGAACTATTTGACATATCATAATATTTATCCACGAACTATTGTCCTCTTTCTAAATCCCAATGAAATCAAAGTTGCATATTAATTTACCCATGAAATTGAAATTCAAACTTTCAATTTCGTGGGCAAGTAAGTCTGCAACTTTCATAGGAGAAAAACACAAAACCTCTTTGGTGTGTTTTTTTTTACTTACTTTGTGGATGCTATGCAACCTTTCTTTCTCTTACTTGTTTTGTCTGAAATGTTAAATGAAAACTCTCTTCCTTAGTTATTACTTTTTAAGTATGATGTTTATGTCTGGATTGGTTTTTAAATAAAAACTCATCATCATGGCCGTTTTTATTATTACTAGAGAGTACGAGACTTGTATAGATTAGGTCAGAGGAGCATTTTCATTTTCATTTAACATAACTTGTTATGGTTGTGAGTGCCACACAATATTCACCTGTGGGCTCCCACTGCTCAAGTATGAATGATGCTGATGTTATAAGTTGAATGATGTTTCTTTTTCCAACCTGCCTTGAACATGCTGTTTCTGTTTGCATCTATACAAACCCACTTGACAGAGAGAGTCCAATGGAAATCTTCTTGAAGGTGCTTGTAGTTATACTTGTCAGGCTGACTCTTGCATGGTTGACTGGAATAATTCTTCTCATTGCAACTAGCATGGTTGACTGGAATAATTCTTCTCATTGCAACTATCCTTGGGGTAAAGATCACTTAACTTCTAATTCTATAAATGACCTACCAGATTCTTTGGCTAATGTACAATCGAATCTTACCACCCCCAAAGTTTTTTTCTCACAGTTGACATGCTTCTTATGGTCTTTGCAGGTATACTTCCTTATGAACATGCCTTTGAAAAAGGATACGCTGTTATATTCAAACGTGAAGCTCGATTAAGACGTGAAACAAAGCTTCAAAATGGCAAGCGGACACCGATTCTGTCTTCGGGTCATTCGTTTACATCTCCTTTTTTTTGTGTGCATCAATCCGTGTTTTGTCATTTGAATGTTTTAAGAGAAGAATGAAACTTTTAGTGACCAGACCAGATGTCTTGTGTATATCGCCATCTTGTTGCATTCTCCATACTTATAATTATTTTCTTTTTTACATACACTTGGGTCTGGATCCTATTAATAAAGAATACCTGGACGACATACTTTATGTAATCTTGTGTGTTATATTTGAGATTGTGAGCTTGGAACCTGAATAGATAATTGGAACATCTCAAAGGAGCTTCTTCATGAGTCAAACATCATGATGCTGCTTGTTTACAAAAGGCACCACCAACTAGTCTTGGATCAAACTGTGTGATCCAATTTAGTTCAATTCCTTTCTAGTTGCCTTCATTAAAACAGAACATACCAAACCAGTCGCGGTACTTATGGTTTCTGATTTCTAGTGATGCGGGTTCAATTAGTTACAGTTTCTTTATCTGTTAATTTTAAATTAAAGGGGATTTCAAGATTTACTATGTTTCAATGGCAATAGTAAAAGAAATGTTTTGAAAAGTTTCTATGAAGAGAAACATAAACAAACAAACAAAAAATCAAATCACTTATTGGGGACATAAGTATTGAGGAAACAACTCATGTCTTTGTGTGACTCTCTTGACCAAAGTTAAGCACACTAGAGTTTTCCTGCTATTGTCTCTTTAGATTTTTGCGGTTCATAAATTTGTCTTAGGTTTGGCTTTGTAAGCAATACGTCTGGTCACACTGCGCATTGTCACAAATTCCTCAGCAGAAGATGGATGTATCCCAACCTGTGTTTTGTTCACAAAATTTCATTTGATTATTAGTAGAGAAACATCAGACTGGTGAAACTGTTTGGACTTCTATTCTTTAAATGTTCTGCAGAAAGATGTTACATACCGTGCTGTCAAATTGTGCTTTAGTTGCTCCACACTTGAGCGCAATTGCAATCCCCTGCATTTGAGTAATACAAGACAGTATAAAGTATAAGCCAACACCAAATCAAACTCAAACCGGTTACAAGTTTAGCTACCACATTATGAATTTATCCTTTAGAAGTTTAGATTATAAGTTGGGGATACATTTATGCACCACTCACTGAAAGAATATAATGAAAGTAAAAGATGTTGTTTAGAAACGCTTGCCTGCATGATCTCAGCTGCATCAGGACCGCACATGGATGCTCCAATAACTTTATCAGTCTGCTCGTCGACTATTAGCTTCATCAACGACTTTTCCTGCCGTCTATAACGAAAAGAAACATATGATTAGATCAAAAATAAGGATAGAGTCCTCAAAGAATGAGCAGGTGCAAGCATGTTGAAGAATAAAGAAAACATTCTACAAAATGAAATCCAGAATTGTGGGGGCTAATATGAATATTTTTTCTAGGAAAATTAGAACTTTAAGAGCTTGCATACCCAGAAATAGTGTTCTTCATGGGATTAAAGCCTGAGGTGAAAACCAGAAGATCACCCGTTGCTTGTTCCACTGCTTCTTCTTCGCTCAGACCCACCACAGCTAGTGGTGGTATGCTGGCAGGACAGAACAAAAATGTGAAACCTCTATAAATACTTCAGACTGAATTGGTATACCATTGTAAACACATATGCCACTATAGGAGAGCTATATGTGGAGTGCTATTAATAGAGTTCTATAGTCACATATAGAGTTCAGATAGTAATAGAAAACAAGAGATTGTTTTAGTATATACAGTACACATACTTTAAGCCATCACTAACAGTGAAGAGGAAACTAGTGTCTGCAATATGATACAAAAATAAAGTAAAATCCCCTACTACTATCAGAAAGAATGCTTACCAAAACACAGCACATGCAACATTGCTGTAGTCAGGTTTAGTAGGCTTTCCACCAAAAACAGTGTTCTGCAAGCATCAAAACAACCCAATTAACATACGGATTACATAATTACACATTTCCTAAACAGAAAAGCTGAAAATTTTGGTGGTGGGAGCAACTCTTGAATGGTTTATGTAAATTATAATTGCAAGATAAGAGAAACGAACCGCAAAACAGGTGGCCTCCATTAACGCTACAGGTGTGAGGTTAATTCGGTTTGTGGCATCTCCGACAGCCCATATGCTAGGTATATTAGTGCGTGAGTACTCGTCAACCTGAGGATAATGTAGCGAATTAGTAGCTGCAAGAAAAATATAATATCTGCCATAAAAGGAAATTTGTTAAAACCTTCACAGCTCCAGCCTGATCAAGTTGAACACCAACAGCTTCCAAATTTAATCTCTTGGTATTAGGAATTCTGCCTGTGGCAAATATAAGCAAAAGATATATCCTTAGGCAGCTGCAGGAAAAGCCACAGAGTTTCCTGGTCTATAATAGTTCAGTAATTTGAACACCAAAATACCAATCACGCTCCATGAAAATATCCAATAACGAGTAAATCCCTCATAAATAAAGTTCAAGGGACGAAGCAAAAACCGCACAAACATTCAAGAATCAGAAAAGCAGAATGATAGAAAACTACAGTCCCAAAAGCCACGCAGATAAACATGTATTAAAGTAGAAGAGAACAGACATAGAATTACTCTATTATAATCAAATAGAATTTTGAGTATTACACAGTAAGAAAATTTACCAGTAGCAAAAAGTACGACATCAGCCACAAATTCTTCTCCATGAGACGATGTGACTTTGATCCCCTTGTCTGTTTTTACCAGCTAAGTGAAAGAAATTGTATGTTCAGTAAAGGAAAAAGTCATGAAAGAAGAGGAGTTGTATACAGTAATGGGACATGAAAAGCAACCAACATGTATGGATACCTGAGTCAAACTTGTTTGCGGATGCAGATTAATGCCCCTTCCTTCAAGATTTCTAGCAACTAGCGCCCTCATTTCGTCATCAAAACCCCTGATAAAGTAAAACTTTAGAAAGAAAGAAGCCGAAGAAAAAGGGATGGACTCTCAGCTAGTTGACAGATTTAAACAAAAGGAACTGTATCATGTGACAAAAGAGGGATGATCAGTGTTTTGAGAAGTTGGAAGATATCATTTTGAAAGGGACTTCATAATCACTGCAAAGAGATTGCCAGAAAGTAAAATCTCACCTTAATGGAAGTTCCTTCCTGAAGAATAAATCTACTGTAGCTCCCATGCCACGCCATATTGATGCAAACTCCACAGCAATATATCTAATTGAAAAGTACATAGAAAAGAGGATTAAACCACTGAAACTACTGGCATGCTAGGTAAATCAGGAGGAAAAGACTGAGAAAGACATTACCCTCCTCCAAGCACCACAGCACGCTTGGGAAATTCTTCCAAACTTAAAGCTTCATCAGAGGTAATCGCCAGCTCCTGTAATATGTACATAAATCAGTGGACTTTCCCTACATAAGCGTTCATAGTTTTTCTGCCAGAATTTTTGTTTATGAGAAATCATATTGCAAACATACATGAAGGATAATGATTTCATAGATACCAAGTACATCACACTATTATACATAAATGATTACAAGAACACAGAACTTACATGTCCAGGAATATTAGGCTTTTGTGCCCGACTGCCAGTTGCAATCAATATGTGCTTTGCCGTATAGGTTATTTTCGTGCCATCTATTTGTCTCACCTCCACTTCGTTGGGACCGACTATTCTTCCTTCACCTTCATACAATTTAACTGCAGCATTTGCCAATAACCGCTTGTATATATTATTCAGTCTTAGTATCTCATCAGTCTGCACACAAGGTATCAAAGACAATTAATTATCCAACCTACAGATGTACAATGAAGATAGTAGAAAAAGATTTAGCAGGTCAAATCATTTCCAACCATTTAACAGTCATACTTTTCAAAAGAAATAATACAAGTAACTTCGGCAGGTGGCAAAACAAAATATGAGCGCTTATACATCCCAGATTTTTAGTAATTTCTCTTTATGCGGATCAACTACGGCAATACACTTTACAGCTATTACCATCAAACCATCAAGTTACCACAAACATCACTTGTCTTCAAATTGTTTTCCTCATATGTCTTTGACAACTAACAGAATAAAGAGAGCCAGTAAAGCATTTACAAAGAAAGCGACAATGCTAATATTTTTCTAATATAGCTAAATTCAGTGGAATGAGTAGGGAGAAACTAGTGCAAGTGTATCATGACATCAAACCCGTGTAAATTACTCAGTTAAAAAAATCAGAATACGTAAGAGTTCCTGCATACCTTCTTTTGCAAAAGCTTCTTCCACGAAAAGTCAACATTCTCATTTATTTCCCACCCGTAATTTTTAGCATCCTGCCAGCAGAAAACCACAACACAGATTATTAAACACGATTTCCCCTCTCTTGACACGACTAAGTATCTACTTTCTTCTAACCAAACTGTTAAGTAGTACAACATTTATTATAAACGATAATTTTGGAACAACAATACAATTGTGCAGAAGGGAAATTGACTAATAAGAAAATTTGTTCTAACAGATAAAAGAAAGATGAAATCGTGATACAGGGAAAAGTGGTACTTACCTCAAGTTCACCACCATAAGTTGCCCCATAGACTAGAATCTTTTTGGGAACACAACCACGAATAACACAGCTGAAAATGCAAAAAGCAGAAACAAACAAAAGTACAACTGTATAAGATACGAATGCTAAAGCGAATGCTAGACCTAGCTGATGAAGGAAAATATAAGAACAAGCCTTCTCTAACACACATTTAAACAAGATTCTTAACTTCTGATAACAATAGAATTGCAGATGTTAAAAGGTTCATGTTAGACAAGATTCTTAACTTCTGATAACAATAGAATTGCAGATGTTAAAAGGTTCATGTTAGGATATAGGATAGTAGACAACTTACGTTCCACCAACTCCTCCAATCTCCTCTGAGCTAATGGGGTGAAATGGAAGCTCACAAATACCCACCTAGAACATTGATTTAGAACAAGTTATAACACCACAATAAAAACAAGGCATTATTTACAAGAAACAAAAGATATCACATAAGTCACATGAAAGACACCAGAATCAACAATCAAAACGGATGATCGATTGATGAACTAAGATCTCTAATACCATATAAGGAATATGAAATGGATGAGTGAAACAATAGCCCAACAAAACCTAGTATACACACGAATATATATCACCTTAGCACCGTTGTTGGCCGAGAACCTAGCTGCACGAACACCACCACTCCCAGCACCGATGACGAACAAATCAAAATCATAGTGGGCGTTGTCTTCCTCAGCCGTCGCCTTATCAATCTCTCCATCAACAAGCATCTTCCTCGCCATGATTCTACAGAATCTCAAATTCAAGCTGAAAAAAAAGTCCGATCAAACGAAAGTGAATCTCGAATCAGTACAAACCAGATCGAGATGATGATTGTCTATGACGAAATAAAATCGCCAGTATAGCAGGGGAAGAGAAGTGTACCTTTAAGCGTAGAAGCGATGGAGAAAGTAATACTAAAAGATGCAGAGATGAGAGACACAGATGCGGAGAGAGATAAGTAATACAAAAATGATTATGTGTTTAATGTAAAATATCTAATCTCTTAATCACACGACGAAATGGTTTCTAACTTTCTATATTGATTTCTTTAGACAAGTCAAAAATGAAAAGTAAAAGCCATTGATTTTTACTATTGTTTATACTTTATGATGACGTGGATTTCACATTCGAAATCAATTTATTTAATTACCAAACTCAGTACTCTACCTACGAGACATATGGTCTAAATTAAACGATATAAAGCTTGGTGGTGGCATCATATTCTCTTACGTGTCTTTTCTTAAAGCCAATGGCGTTTATAAAACAGTCGGTACATGAAGAAACACAAATTGTTCTTCTTAGGTTATTACCCAATTAAAAACATGACAAAGAGCTTTCTTTTTGTCAACAACAAGAGAAGAGTTAAAAGTCACAGACTTCCATCTCATTCTCTCCCTCACCAAAATGTCATAGAAACGTGTCCATCATCTTTAATGGAAACTTTTCCCAATCCCTCTCCATTAAATATTACAGATTTCCTCTTTCTTTCTGGAAGTTACTCCAATAATAATATTATCAGAGATGTGAATTTACTTATATGTTACAACAAAGCAGATTGATTCAGCAGGAACAGCTTAACGCTGAAGTGCCGAAACACTTAGCTTTGTGTTTAACAGAATTGACGTTGTTAGAGAATCTGCGGCTTCTTGGTGATAAGTGAACTCTGTCCATCATGTTTATCTGAGGAGCTTCAAGAATTGCCTTTGGCAGTGATAATGCCCATTGCATTCCCCATATAGCTAGTGGTCTCATGTATATCAATGACCTGTAGTGTCCATCCATTGTCCAACCTTCTGGTGTCTGGAACCAATACCTGTATTTGTTTCGCAGAACAAAACATCGTTGTCATGCCCAAAGTATTCAGATTCAGTTTACATTTTTTCAAAATACAGATGTTGTCTTCACTGTCTCTACAATTTTGATGGATAACGCCAACATCACCATTTACACAGTTTAATCTTATCATCTAGTTTGAATAAGACTCCTATGTACAAACATTTTAATATCCAGTGTATGTACAGTTGCTTTTGTGGTTCAAGGTGATATTTTCATTTTTGTAAATATTTTACAACTGCTTTCCTATGTTTTTTTCTGAATTAGGGTCGTTATGATATGTATATGTGTGTCCGTGTGTGTGTGTGATTCCGATAATATTTACTAGACTGGATATAATTGGAGAAAGAAAACTTACCCGAAACCTTCTTCTGACCAGCCAGCTGTGAAAATTCCCTCAGCAGTGGTGAATCCTTGTTCTTCCATTCCAGAGAGAATCATAGTAGCTGCAGCTGCGTAAGTAACTCCTGTCCATATCTCACGTGATTGCATACACGTCTCATCCACTTTCCCATCGGGATGCATCCCATTTACAGCACCCATTCTCCCTACTTTGGTCTTCATCACATTGAAATCAAAGATCTTTTGCATTGTGCTTTTGATTTTTGACTCCTCGAATATTGGAGGTAGACCTGAAGATGCGGCATACCATTGACCCGCCAGCTGATCAGTCTGTATAGATTTGCTGTTGCTGCTTGATCCACTGTCGTAATTGAAGTATGATCCATTCCAAAGTTTTTTTTCTAGTGCTGCCTTTGCATTCAAAAACTTGTTCTTACACAACTCTGCAAAGAATTTGTCACCGATTTGGAGAGCCATTGCCGCTGCAGCTTGAAGAGCAGCAAGCCATAGGCAACCACAGTAGGCACTCACGCCATGAACAGTCCATGTGTCATATGTCTGATCTGGGAAACCGTCATTCTCTATTAGATCGTCATTGTCTCTATCAAATTGTTCCATATACTCCATAGCAGCACGAACTGCAGGCCAAACGTCTATTCCAAATTGGTAATCCCCTGTGGCTGCAAAATCTCTATACACCTGAAGCACAAACTTTGGGTTAAGATCTTTCCACTTGCTTGTGTCATGTATGTTGTAGGCATTCATTTCATTCCATGGATCATGCATCCCCAGGTCGTGAGGAACAGCACCTCTGACCTTGCGAATTCCCACATTTCCTTCAGCCAGGAACTTAACTTTCCTTCCATCTTCAGACAACACAGCTTTTGCAAAATCTCGTTGGATGTTTAGTTCGATCTTTGGGAATAGCATAAGGAGCGCATATGATGCATAAAAGTGCACATCATATGTGCACCACATCACATACTCCACACCTTCCAAATATAGAAATCGGCCAACATCCTCGCCATCATCTACATGGTGAGTGTCGACAAATAAACCATCCCGGTTATTGATAGCTGATACCTCATCCTTGTTTTCAATTCCAGCACTATTGCCATTACCAAGATTATTCTGTTCATCATTATTGTCAAGTCCACTAGCCTTACCATCTGAATTTCCTAAACCTGATTGCTGATGCTGACTGTTCCCATTGGAATTGGGTGAAGCAGAGTCTGCAATGGAAAATCTTTGATAAGGTGATACGATATTTGCCAGGTAACAAAATTATGTTAAAGCGAAGGAGACAATTTTACAATCAAAAGTTCTCCTTAGAGGTGTAGAAACATGTACCTATCCAGACTGTTCCACCAGCAACCAAAAAGTAAAGCTCATTGAACAGAGTGAACTTGTACCTATAAGAAGCAAAATAATTCAAGGGAGAACAGTCAGAGAGTAAAGTATTTAAAGATCCATTAGTTTCCAAAGCGATTACCACTCAGGTAGCCTTTCATCTCTGAGAATGGGATTTTGCCATGCCTCAATATCTTCCTCCCACTTCTTATAATCTGCATTTGAAAACCAGTACTAGTTAGTAATGCATAAGCAACAGATCACAGAAGATGAAAAACAACGTGTGTGTGTGTGTGTAACATTGAAGTAGAACAAGTTCAATTAACAGTATTATCAGGTATATATCCACACAGAACAATGACAACTTAAGTGAAGCATGACACTTAGACATCAGTACCACAGCTACATACTTTTCAGTGCATCATGCACAAGTTCCAGTGCTGCTCTTGGCGATGTTCCGTAATATTTAGTGTATCTCCTGCAAAGACAAATAAAGACAGAAAATAGAACTCAGGAAACGAAAATGAACATTCATTGGTGATAATGGTAGTCAACCTTATGTTGCACTTTATTTACCTGTCATATGTGCTTCCCTTTGAAAATTTCACTTTTGGTGACGACCATGAAAGCGCAAAAGACACAGTGCACTTTCCATGAGCTTCTACCCATGCCGAAGCAGAGACAGCTGCACAAATAGTGTCTCCAGCTAATGAAGGTGTGCTTGGCCCGCTATTGAAGTTCTCTTGATCAAATTTCCCATCCTTTTATATTGAATATCTCAGTGTTAGTCTCAAAATGACACCATATATATGAAGCCAAAGGTCTTTATGGTTGACAATTCAGAACAAATATCAATGATAAACTCAAAAGCATATTTTGACAAAGTTTTCACATGCACATAATACGAGAAAGATGATACAAATAAATCACCTTTTCCATTGTATCCCACATATCTTTTGCTGTAAAGGAACTATCCTCAGACAATCCAAAGCATGGTAAAACAGTTACATTAACATTCTGAGTCTCAGAAGCAGCAATCGCAAATGTAACTGGAGGATTTCCCTTGCCTGTCCTGCATAACCATCAGACATTTAAAACAAAACTACCCTCTTAGAGTAAAGAACACAACCTTCTACTGCAACAAGAATATGTTCTAGTAGATCGACTTCATCTAAGGATTATGTTAAATGATAAGTCAGTAAAGAATGTCAAACACTCGAGAAGTAACACCAGTGTTAGTTCTTTTACGAAAAGGATTTACTTAGAGATCCCTTCTCTATGCAGAGAGTCTGAATAATATGCAAATCAACCACAATACATAGTTATTAGGGTAAAATGACTTGCTTGTGATGTAAGAGAACACCAGAGACCCCATCTTCGCCTCTGATAAGAAAAAGGAATCAAAAGAGTTAGACATTAATTTGAAGTCATAATCACGAATGAAAAGATAGCACATACTTATTCTTACATGAATGGCTCGTTCACATGACCCCCTGACATATGTGAAGTCCCACCCATTGAATTCTGCACAACATAAAGGTGATAATGACTTTTTCCCTCTGCCCTTCTGGAAATAATAATATACGTGAAATGATCCAGAGGTCAACTCACCGCCCAAGTAAAAAGGAGGCTGACTTTTGCCCTTTCTTTTCCAGTGTTCACCAACTGAAACAAAAAGTCTAAATCAGAAGGTTTTCCTCAGATTTTGCTTGAAGGTGATTGATTCTCTAACCCTTTTGGACGTGTGAGATAAGGATATATATAGAGTTCATTATCTAGCTTTCTTTATCAATCAGATAACTTTAACAAAACTAGGTAGACTTGCATTTCTAATAAAGATGGAATCCCCCACCAAATAAGCCATCTCATAAATTTGTGGTCTGAGCTACTGCTACAACAAGCAGCCTATGTCATATATATTGAGAAGCTTGCTTGCTAAATGATTATCCATTCTTATGTCACATGCTTTCACAGATGAGGGCATGTGAATATGCACTGGATGAACGGATTACTTACAGTATATACAAAAACAGCTGCTGGAAGACTACTTTCTCGGTAATTGTTTGGTATAAAGGGCGATATTTGTCGGCATGATATCTTTAATTCTGGATCAGGCTCACCTACAAACAGAAGATTTACAAGTGATACAGAGATATAAATATGGTAGCTTTAAATTACGAAGTCCAGCAGGTTTGTACCATCATATATAGTCCAAGCCCGAGGAAATAGAGCATGATAAGTTGAATGCTGGCCATTGAGGTTCCAGCCCCATGAAGAAAGACCTTTATCACGCGATTTTCTGAGATCATCAAACCAATCTGAGATACGTGAATTAAAAAGGATAGCATCTTCGAATTAGAGGATATTTACAAAAGACTTTTACCGTAAACTTCCATGGTGGCCTGGTGCCAAAACTGATGCATACTTTTTGTGTCCACCATCTCGAGAAATAAAAATCTGCAAAGAACGGACCAAGTAAATAAAATTTAGCTAACATATGTTGAAATACATGTTGAAATACGTAGCACGTACTTTACAAACAAGAAATAGCAAAAGAGTGATAGCTGAATGGAGATCATAACATAGGTAACAACAGAAGAAAACTTACAGAAAACTGATTAGACATCATAGGTGATGGATCACAAGTTCCAGGAGTGATTTGCCACTGCTTGAACTCACCCCTGAAGCCCCTAGATATACTTCCACTTCTGCAATTAGCAGCAGCTTGGGTCAAATGTATACTACGAATTTGTGCCAAATAAAACCAAAAAACAGAGCCTATCTGCTAAGTACCCCATTCCTCCAAGTGGAACACCTTGGGATGCTGATGGTTTGCAGTTCTCTTTGGTGAAAGGATCGATAGGTGCTTTCTGTAGAAATCAGAAGGTAAATCTCCACAACAAAGACCAAAACTATGCACCACACACAATATTACCAACCATACACATTTAAACATTCATACAAAAAGGTGTTTTGCAATGAAATATTATGGTATGTATATCAAGGAATTCTATTGTTCCAGGAATTTACCCTTCCATGAGAGGCCTCTTCTCTGACATAAGACCATAACCGTATCCCCAAGCGTACCTGCAATTCCGAAAACAAAAAGTAAAGAAATACCCCTACGACATTCATTAAACTGTAGAGTAAATTAAATGATTCAAACTTCGAATTTGGTATCAAAGGAAAAAAAAAGGATGTCTTGGTTACCATTTTAATGGCTTCCCTAAACGTTATAGTGAATTCTTTTAGGATATTTGCATGACAATTCAATCTCCTCCTCCATGCGTGTGGTGGCGGAGCAGCACTATCAAAATCGAGCTACAACGAGCACATATAAATCACCATATAAGTGAAGTCCAATTCTCCAATCGAAACAATTTTTCCAAAATATCCAAATAAGCTAGCACTATAAAATGACTCACTAATTGCAAGGTATTTCTGCTGATGAACTCCTCAGGCGGCCATGAGTGCTTCCTACGGTGAAACAAAGTTGCCCCCACCATATCTACTAAATCCTTAATTCAACACTGATATGATCAACGAAATTGGACAGCAATAAATATCAACACGAATTTGCATATGCTTCGTTCACTTTAAAACAGTCGAATTTTTACCTTGTGTTTACATTAAAGACTTCTCAGACAAACATTTGCAGCAAATTAAAACGACGCCTTTGTAGTCGCAAAGATCTCGACTTCAATCGTCACTGTGAAATTCAAAAACTAAAGGAAATGAAAATGAAAACGCATCTAAGCGAATCGGAAAATCAGTTGAAGCAAAAATTAAAGCACAAACACAAGATCAAAATGTTACCGAATCTGTCACGTCGAAAAAAAAAATGGAATATAATTCCTCCGATGAGATTTTCTCAGGAGAAGGAGAATCGAATCTTCGAAAATTAGTTGATGGTATTGGTGAGACTGACAGGAATCTTTGTGGAAGGAGGAGATTATTGACGTGGCCACTGCGTGTCGAGCGGAGGATCGACCGTCAGAGGAAAGCTTCTCATACGGTGGCAAGTGGTCCTTTGTGAAACTCTGGCTTTTGATTTTCGTGCGTATCCAATGACGAAGAAACTTTGCTATTTCCTTACGTTTTTTACATTTTAGTCCTTGTATCTTTCTCAAAAGTGTTGTTTTGGCCCTTCTTTTTTAAATTAATCAGCACCCTCTCTAAGACCACTTACATTATTACTTGGGACTCTCGTTACTTTAATAATCATGTTTGGTTAAAGTCCTAATAAATGTCAAAATTAAGAAATTAACCCTAAAGTTGGTAAAGAGACAAAACTGGAGTCAAAATTGTAAATCCAAGTGATATTGTATTTGACATTAATTTGCATTGATAATTAATTAAAACGCTATTAACAAAAATCACATGTTTACTTAATTTAAAATTCTAAAAACTGATGATTTTTTCAAGTGTGTTGCTAGTGAACAATGTTTTATATATACACACAGAATATGATGTATAATGTATTACTTTATCAAATTTAAAATTAAGTGTAGTTTCATAAATTTTAATATAACTTATTCTAACTTTTTCTTGTAATTTATGTTTTATTACTAGAAAATTGGAGTTTAATACACTAAATACTGGAGTAGAATTTTAAAAGGTTTTTTTTTTTTTA
>CM071721.1:14455197-14466545 GCA_036630335.1 Physaria fendleri | reverse complement strand
ATCCCTGTAGAGCACGATAGCCAAACAATAAATACATGAGTAACTATCAAAACTGTTTAAAAATAATAAAGATGGATCTTTTTACCTTCTAGATTATATAGATTATATAGATTACGTATATAGATTATATAAGTTACGTAGGTTTGGTAAAATAAGATAGTACTACAATATTTATATACTTAGCCATGTTGTTAATAAATATTAATTAATTGATTATTTTTTGTATTTTCTAATTTATTTTTTAAAAATTAGTTGATGATGTGGACACCCTAGAATTTGAGGGTGAACTCCCCTATTATAGTAATAGATTAGATAAATTTCTGCCGACCAAAAAAAAAAAAAAAAAAGATATTAGATAAATTTCTATTTTGCTAAAATAGTAGGAATACTCTACTAATCAGCAATTTCCTTATTTTCTATATATAACAAATGTATTTTCCATCTATCCAAAATCCTAAATATTCTCTTTGAATCTTAGGTTTCCAAATTTGATGATTCTCCATGTCTATTCTATATATATACTAGATTTTCTACCGTGATATATCGCGGATTGATTTTTATATTAATATTAAATTGAAATCTTTTAGATTACATTATTAATTTTTTTAGGTTTAGGTTTGATTTTTAATATTTTTTAAAAATAATCCAATGAAATAGTAAAATTATTAATGCAATAAAAATATTTATAAAGATATATATAATAATATTATAGGTCTAATCTATAATTGTTAAAAGGACTGCCGCATTATTGCTATGCTGTTTCTCACTTTTCCCACCAGAAATTTAACCACAATAAATTCGGTTTTAATTGAACCCTAAATTAAGCCTCAACATTGAAATCTTAAATTAAACTACAATAAATTCGGTTTTGTCAATTAAAATCGACTTTTCATCTATCACATTCTCATTTTCCTCTCTTTTGTAAAAATTAGGGTACAATCCGATGTTTCAGATCGAGATAATCCAAATTTTCTCGTTAATTTAAGCAATTTTGAAGTTGCCGTTGAATCGCTATTTTCGTTTAATTTTAAATAGTGGTTTATAAAGGAACGATAAGTAGGGGTGTTTTATAAAAAAAACTTTTTTATGGAAATCTTTAGAGAGAGGAAAAGTTCGGGTTGGAAAAATGAGAAATGTCATAATACAGGGGAGAATAATGCGGAAACCCTTGTTAAAATAAATTATAACAATCGTAAAGTATGATTTCATTATAAAAGTCTATAAAAATTGTGTAATGGGCCAAATTTGTTGTAACAACATATTATATTTGGATGTGAAATAAGGATCCATCTTTTAAAATTGATATAATATTTAATTATAAAATATGAAAAATTGATTATTAGACTTGATATTTGATATCAAACTAAGTATTTGATAATATTATATATAGAATAACAATTTATAATTATAATATTAAAAGTTTTTAGCATTAAAATTAGGAATGGGCAAAAAAATATAGAATAACAATTTATAATTATAATATTAAAAGTTTTTAGCATTAAAATTAGGAATGGGCAAAAAACCGAATCCGAAAAATCAAACCGAACTGAACTTAGAAAAATACTGAATGGGGCCTCAAACTCTAAATCCGAAACCAAACTCGAATTCGAACCAATCCGAAGATCCACAGGTACCCGAAAAATAATTATATATCTAATTTCTATAATTATACTTATATGATTAAATGTTTATGGTACCCGAAAAATAATTATATATCTAATTTCTATAATTATACTTATATGATTAAATGTTTATGTTTAAAATACCCGAATGAGACATAAATCTCTAAACCCGAAGAACGGTTACCGGAAAGAACCGAACCGAAATCCGAAATCCGAACCGAATCCGAAAATATCCATACCTAATTAAAATTAAAAAATCAATCCGCGATATATCATAGGAGAAAAATTAGTTTTTTTGATATTTTTAAATACTCTTTACCGTTAATTATTAAATATAATAACAATATTCTAAATATATGTCTATTAAAAATATAAAATTAATTTATTTTAAAGTTAATTATTAAAAAATTAAATGTGATAAATAACATTCTAAATATAGGGATAAGAATTAATCTATTAAATATCTAGAATTTATTTTATCTTATGACCTAACTACCCGTAAACATAAGGATAAATTTGGCAAAACCAAAATAGTACTTCACAAATAGTATAATAGAATATATATATATATATATATATTCTCCAAATATGTTTTCTATATATAGTACGGATTCATATTTTTTTAAAAAAAAATTTGAACGATTATCTTTAAATATATAGTAATTTATAACGAATAATTTATAAAATGGTACTCCCTCCGATCACAAATAAGTGTCGTTTTATTTGTTTTCACGCATATTAAGAAAGTTGTTATTTGATATTATTATTTTATTTACTAACCATATTTTATTAATTTTTGTTTCATTTATCACTTGAGTTTTATGAAAAAACTCTTAGTATTCTAAGAATATAAATTGATTATATTATTAAAATTGGAATAATTAGATTGAAATCCGTGAAACGACACTTATTTTGATAAATGAAAAACACTCCAAAACGACACTTATTAGTGATCGGAGGGAGTATAAGTTTTATGTTATAAAATGGTATTAGAAGTCGGGAAAAATGCCAAAAAGAACACGAACTTTTTCAATAAGTGCCGTTTTATACCTGATCTTTCATATCATGCCAATTTCAATTCAAACTACTTAAAAGTTCAAAATTACTACCTGAAATATATATAATTGGTCAATATCAACATCTGTGTCAATTTGATACTTAGTCATATGCCACATAGACGTGACATAGAATTTCGATTTAAAAAAATAAAAAAAAATCCACATTACATTTTGTTTTTTCTTTTAAAAAAAATAACTAAATTAAGAAAAAAATATATATATATATTTTTTTGAAATATAGAAAAATAACCAGAATTTTTCAAATATTTTTAACAAAATTAATAAAATAAAGAAAATAATATAAAATTGGAGAAATTTTAAACTAAACTAAAACAACTAACATATAGAAAAAAATTAATTTCATCAACGGACCAAATTAGTATATAAAATTAGTAAGATTTTATAGAATTACTTAAAACGTTTTTTCGAAATTATAATATGGATTTGATACCGGATGTTATCCTCATTCTTTGACATTTTATACAAAATATTTTGCCAACACATTTTATTTTATTTGGATAACAACCGATATCAAATCCGTATTAAAATTTTCGAGAATGTTTAATGTACTAATTCTATAAAATCTTACAAATTTTATATAATAATATGGTCGTTGATAAAATTAATTTTAATATATTTAGTTTTTTTATTTTTAGTTTATTTTCCTTCATTTGTTTTAAGTTTTTTTTTTTTTGATTAAAGATTTGTTTTAAGTTTGTCTAATATTTCTCCAATATTTCTATTATTTTTATATGAAAAAATTCTGGTTATTTTTCTATATTTTAGAAAAATTTCTGTAATTTGTTCTTAATTTAGTTAATTTTTTGAAGCAAAAACAAAATACCTTTTGAAAATTTTCTGATTTTTTTTTTAAAAAAGAAAATCAAAATTCCACGACACGTCTACGTGGCATATGACTAAGCATCAAATTGACACAGATGTTGAAATTGCCCAATTATATACAGTTCAGATAGTAATTTTGAATTTTTAAGTAGTTCGGGTTGAAATTAGTATGATATGAAAATTCAGGTATAAAACGGCACTATTGAAAAAGTTCGTGTTGTTTTTGGCCTTTTTCCCTTAGAAGTCCAAACATTTGAGGTTCACTTTCACCAGTCTGATGTTTCTCTACGAATAATCAAATTAAAGTTTGTGAACAAAACACAGGTTGGGATACATCCATCTTCTGCTGAGGAATTTGTGACAATGCAAAGTGTGACCAGACGTATTGCTTATAAAGCCAGAACTAAGACAAATTTATGAACCGCAAAAATCTAAAGAGACAATAGCAGGAAAACTCTGGTGTGCTTAAGTTTGGTTAAGAGAGTCACACAAAGACATGAGACAATAGCAGGAAAACTCTGGTGTGCTTAAGTTTGGTTAAGAGAGTCACACAAAGACATGAGTTTCCTCGATACTTTTCTGTTTCTCTTCATAGAGACTTTTCAAAACATTTCTTTTATTATTGTCATTGAAACATAGTAATCTCGAAATCTCTTTTAGTTTAATATATAATTAAATTAACAGATAAAGAAACTTTAGCTAATGGAAACCGCATCACTAGAAATAAGAAACCCTAGGTACCTCAACTGGTTTGGTATGTTCTGTCTAAATGAAGGCAACAATCTCTTCTAGTCGCATGAGGTGAAATAACTAGAAAGGAATAGAACTAAATTGGATCACACAGTTTGATCCAAAACTAGTTGGTGGTGCCTTTTGTAAACAAGCAACATAATGATGTTTCACTCATGATGAAGCTCCTTTGAGATGTTCCAATTATCTATTTCAGGTTCCAAGCTCACAATCTCAAATATGAAACAGAAGATTACGTAAAGTATGTCCAGGTATTCTTTATTAATAGGACTGCGACCCAAGTGTACGTAAAAAAGAAAATAATTATAAGTAGGAGAATGCAACAAGATGGCGATATACACAACACATCAACTGGTCTGGTCACCAAAAGTTTCATTCTTCTCTTAAAACATTCAAATGACACAGGTTTCAAATGCGGCCAAATGACAAACACGGATTGATGCACACAAAAAAAAGAGATGTAAACGAGTGACCTGAAGACAGAATCAGTGTCAGCTTGCCATTTTGAAGCTCTGTTTCATCTCTTAATCGAGCTTCACGTTTGAATATAATAGCGTATCCTTTGTCAAAGGCATGTTCATAAGGAAGTATACCTGCAAAGACCATAAGAAGCATGTCAACTGCGAGAAAAAATCTCTGGGGTGGTAAGATTCAATTGTACATTAGCAAAAGAATCTGGTTGGTAGTTCATTTATAAAAGAATCTTACCCCAAGGATAGTTGCAATGAGAAGAATTATTCCAGTCAACCATGTAGTTGCAATGAGAAGAATTATTCCAGTCAACCATGCAAGAGTCAGCCTAACAAGTATAACTTCAGCGATAATGGCTGCACTTGGAGTTCCCTCTACTTCCGCCATTGAGCGTACAGATGGACGAGAAGTTCCAATTCTCAGAAGATGTGCTGCATCTTGATTTACTCTTTCATCAAGAACAACCACCCCAACAATTTGGCCTGCAAGAGCCAAATGCATCTCTAAGCTTACTTTAATACAGTGAAGGAAAGGAAAAGTTTTCCAGAGGACCAAGTCATTGGTATTTTCGTTGAACGGTTTCCAGTTTGAGATTCCACCACCTTGAACTACTTTCTAAGACACATCTTTAAAAACGTATTAAATCACAGAGACAATTTACCTTTACGAGATGTCTCCAACAGATCAAATAGCTTTGATAGGGTGGCAAGCAATACATCCATCCCTTGCTTAGCCTTACCTTGTCCATACTCCTGTGCTAAAGCCTGTATTTTCCGGAGAGAGATTAAATGATATTAGAAGCTGACATGCTTTGCGAAAAACACAAAGGCAAGTACAATAACAAGATGGTTGAACAATATAGTCATTTTCAATGATAATGAACTTAAAGTAGCAGCAAATTCTACAAATTGTCACAGTTATTGATGTTTTTATCATGTAAATTTGAGGAAAAACCATCGCGAAGGCAGCTTAAGAGATAATATATTATGAGGTCCCTGTTAGTCAACTGGATACAACAAGGAGAAAGATAGCTTAAACTACAACAACCAACTCACAAATATTTCCAGTCCACTGAATCTTATCATGATTCACTTTCAAATTCTCTATTACTCCTAAAATAGCTAAGCAGGAGTAGCCCGAAAGAGTTTACAACCAACAGGCAACAACGATTACAGGTCCATAGAAATTTCATAAGTTTTTAAGAGATTTAAAGGAAATACATTTATGTATACATTAATACAGTGAGGAAGTGAAATAAAACAGAACAATGAAAAGTGAATGCCCCATGACAAAAAAAAAAAAAAAAAGAAAAAGAAAAGAAAAAAAAAAAAAAAAAGAAAAAGAAAAGTGAATGCCCTTACATTGATACCAACAAAGCGTCCCACTGTGAATTCAGCAGTTCTTTCAATATCATGAGATAAGTCATCATAAATGCTGAGAGCGCGTCTGATATTCTGATATAGAACCACAAGGTTCAATGCAAATTTCCTCTCTGCTTCCTGCCCAGATTAAAAAAAGTCATGTCTTCTTCATATGGAAATCACAACGCAGGACCCTCTCCAATGTAAAATCATACGATTTCAGGGAGTTAAGAATATTACCTTTTCTAAATTGAACTCCACATTAGCACCCCCAGCCAGAGAGATACTCAACAATCCAGACAATGGTCCAGCAGAACCAGCAACATATGATCCACCCAACCAAGATGTCTAGGGATAGTGTAACCAAATTATTAACTGGTGGTAAATTAACAAGGAAAACAATAGAGTTTGCACTTAGAATGACAGGTACTGTTGACTTACGAAATCATTAATGGCCTTGTCAGTCATGTCAGATGAGGGTTGATTGACAGACACAACAACCACTTCACTGTCTGCAGAATTTTGCAAAGATTTTCAGAATATATCCAGAGCAAGACCTAAATGAAGAAAAAGAGAAACTAGCCATGCTCATTGGATAGTTATTGTATTCAAGCAATCATGTCACCTGGAAGTAAAATAGTATCTCTGTTAGAGTCAGACTTAACACTGCCCCTTATGGCATTGCCTAAGAAAGATCGACTAGAGGAGGTTTCCACAAGCACATCTGGAAGTAAAAAACAAACACTTAATGATTTACAATTAAACATTTTTGTCACGTCAGAAAACTAAAGCTTTCCAGTCACATACCATTAGCTCCAGCGATTTCTAGCACAAAAGCAGAACGAGGCCTCTCAAATGGATTAGGTTTCAGAATCTTGTTCAACTTTAACAAAAGCCAAGAAAATAGATGATAAGTACAAACCTTCAACCCAAAAAAAAAAAAATAAGAGAGCAAACTTTACAAGAACACTCAGAAACCTTGGATGAGCCATCAGTTGTCAAAGTTGCCGAAGGTGCAAAGCCCAACAAGGCAGACACTGCTGCACATATTTCTCCAGGCGACATATAAAGCGCCTGTGGATTTCAATTCAGGCAAAGAGGAAATATAAATTCACAAACTTGAGTACTACTGTACTAGTCACGCAAGAATCTGAAATCTATCCATGATCTATCACCAAGAGGAAAATAAACAAAACAAGACCAGAAATTTTCGAAATTGGTGCACTTAAGAACAAATAAGGGATCTAATTGTATTACTTCATTGTCAAATCGTGTCTCACATATGCCAAAACAAACGTAACCAAGAAACTCATAACATTTCGAGAAAAGATCTTAGATTGAAATATAAAATAATCCACCAATTTGGTCAGCCACTTATTTGGGAGGAAAATCATTACCTCACTGGACGATCGGGGACGAAGATAGTTATTGGATCCATCAATGAAGAAAACAGAACCACTGGCTTCTCCCTATTCACAAACATTTATATGAAAAAAGAATCAGATCCATAAGTCATTTACGTACACGCAATTCCGAGGGCGAGCAAGATTCGTAAGTTATGAACCTTAGAATTCAAGGTGAGAATAAGAGAGACGACGAATACGTAGAAAGCTTTCATCTTTTAGAACAAGAGTCGACGGAGAAAGAGAGATGGAGATCGGTGTTATCAGGTGAGAGATGTTTAATGGAGGAGACGAAACCAGATTTCGGAATTGTGCTAGACAAATAAACGGTGTCGTTTACTAAAAAGTACACAATCCAAAATCCGGTTATTTGAATTCCGGTTTAGAAAAATACTGATTTATGATTGACGCGGTTCGATTCTAGTATGATGATTAATACTACAAAAAGACAGTTATGGAACAGGGGTACAAAGGTCAAATCATAAAACTGGTTCGTTTTAGAGAAGCGGTCCCGAAGCATTTCCATTTTCAGAAACGAGCTCTGAAGGCGACGAGACATGTTGAGAGCTAACAAAAAGGCGAAGATTCTACAACGATGATGGAGATGTCTCGAGTATAGGAATCTTTTAAACGATTCAGAGTTTCAAAGTTTCAGATCTATTTCCTTGGATCTGTTAAATATTTTAGGTTTCTTTTTGTTTCCACATCATCGAGCAACTCGTACGCCTAAATCGCTGATCGGAAAGTAGGCTGAAAAATTCGAAACCGATTTGATGCCGGAGTGTGTCACTGATTTAGTGACTGAGGAAGAAGCTTTAACGAGTTAGAAGGAGAAAGAAAGCAAAGAAAAAATGCCGAGGCCTGGACCAAGACCTTACGAGTGTGTGAAAAGAGCTTGGCATAGCGATCGTCATCAACCTGTTCGTGGTTCCATTATCCGTCAAATTTTCAGGTTCTGAAGTCATACTTTCTCTATGGTTTCCTCTTCTGATTTTCTTTCTTAATTTGGTGTTGTTTGGCTTAATTTCAGACTTGCCATGGAAGTACATAGCGCAACGACGAGGAAGAACAAGGAATGGCAAGAGAAATTGCCGGTTGTTGTCTTAAAAGCTGAGGAAATTATGTACTCTAAAGCCACTTCCGAGGTTTCTAACTTGATTTCTCTATATAGATGTATTCAATTTCATAAATCCAAATCTTTTTATTTTACTGACTTTGGATCTCTATTTCCACTAGGAAGAGTATACAGATGCTGATACTATGTGGAACAGAGTAAATGATGCGATTGATGCAATTATTAGAAGAGATGAGAGCACAGAGACTGGTGGTCCTCTTTTGCCTCCTTGTGTTGAAGGTATTACCTTTATGTTACTGTTTCAATGGCTCTACTGGAGCTTATGCATTTAGATAATTATGAATTTGCTTAGAAGTTTGTAATCTTGTCACAGTGTTCAGAAAGCTGCTGAATTTATGAATTAAACTTCTAGAATAGTTCAGCTTTGTACTGTTTGTTGTGTGTTTAATGTGGTGATTTTTGTATTGTTAGCTGCTCTTAACCTTGGATGCATGGTTGTAAGAACTTCAAGAAGCCAACGACATAGTAACATAAGGACATACCTCAGTCCGAAAATCCAGGAACCGGTTTCTGCATCGCCTAATGAGCCGCCATACCATCATGACCATCATCATCAAACTCAAAAATCTTCCACCAAACCAGTCCATACAGCTCAAGCTGTGATCC
This sequence comes from Physaria fendleri, assembly GCA_036630335.1. Lineage (NCBI taxonomy): Eukaryota > Viridiplantae > Streptophyta > Magnoliopsida > Brassicales > Brassicaceae > Physaria > Physaria fendleri. Next base: position 14,457,296 of record CM071721.1, on the reverse strand, counting down.
CAGCGGATGTACTTGATAACAGCAACAAGCGCATAGCTGCTCCTTGCAGTTACCCATTTATACATGAACCAATGCAGATGCAGCAAAATCCATTGACAATAAGACAAGGAAACACTACTGCTCCAGCTCCAACTACAGCTCCATCTCAAGCTCCAGTCAACTTGGGTTCTGTCTATCCTTTATATTACGGAGGTAATCATCAGACTCAGCAAATGGACATGTCTTATAGAGTCCCTGAACCGCCTATAATCATTGGGATGCCTATTGGTAGAAAGCCACCAGAAGAAGCAAGAGAGAAGGTCTGTGATTTATCATTGAGACTTGGTATATCTTCAGAAGAACCCTCAACAAGAATAGATGTGGGATCTAGTAATGCTTACCCCAGAAGAAACCAAGAAGAGTTATGTTTATTCTCTGAGGTAAAGAAGAAAGATTGGTTTTCAAATTGTGAAGGTCAAAATTAAGATTCGAGAGTTCAAAAAACAACAGAACATTGTGTGTGGAGAAATTTCTCTAGGATTTGGGCAAGTTTTACTCAAATCTTGTAACTTTTAAAAGCCTCGGGTTTATTTGTTAACTCTACAAATCTTAAACATCTCTTTGCTCGATAAGTTTAGGATTTTGTGATAATGGGCCAAGTGGGCCGCGGTCAAAATGGGCTAAGTGATGTAAATATGGATAATCATGTTGTCGAAAAGAATTTAAAACACATGCAAGATTTTGTGTTTTCATATTAAAAAGTTAAAAAATATTTGTAATTACTCTAATAGAAAAAAAAAAAAAAAAAATTTCAATGTATAATATTTTTAAATACTTGAATTTCAAAGTGTTCGATACAAAATCGATCGAAAATCTAAAAATATATATAAATAAATAAATCATAGATGATCTACCTTTTTAGTACTTTTTTAGTGCTAAATAAAAGTTGTTACTTTGAAAAACAAAAATAACTTATGTTTCAATTAATAATAATTCAAAATTAATATTAATAATATTTATTATTATTTTAGTATAAAGAATATACCATTAAACTATACACATAATAATTCAAAATTAATATTAATAATATTTATTATTATTTTAGTATAAAGAATATACCATTAAACTATACACATTTAATATATAAATATAAATACTTTTAAGTATGGTTTTCAAATTAAATAGAATTTTAAAAACGATGTAACATTTTGAAAATAAAAATGATAAATTTTTATAATAAAATATATAAAAAAATGTTTTCATATAAATTAGTTTTAACTTTTTAATTATAAATGTTTTAAACCAACAAAATCTAACAATATTTTTTTTTTAGTAAATAAAAAATATGTATTTTTATTTCCAATGGCATTCATATGTAAATATCTACAAAACTAGGTTTCTTTCAATTTTGTATTTCCCATATATAAGATGAAATTTAAAGTATGTAGATTGAAACTAGTGAAAGTAGTATCATATTCGAATCAGTATGAGTTACCGCTCATTTCCTTATACGTAAAAGACTGGTAAAAGGCCAAAAATAACATGAATTTTTTTAATTGTGTCATTTCATACCATGCCAATTTCAACCTGAATTACCTAAAACTTCAAAACTACTACATAAACTATACATAATTGGCCAATTTCAACATAAGTCTTAATTTCATGCTTAGTCATATGCCACATAGACATTATGTGGATTTTGATTTTTTTTAAACAATAAATTAATTCCGTATGGCTTTTTATAAATAATTAAATTAAGAAATTATAGAAAATTTTGAAAAATGTAGAAAATAAAAAACAATAACCATAATTTTTCACATAAAATTCTTATAAAAATATATATATATATATATATATATATATATAAATTAAAAAAAAAAAAAAAAAAAAAAAAGAATATATATATATATATATATATGTGTACAAATAATACAAAACGAAATTCTGTGAATGAAGAACCTAAACAATGATCATTTTGTATTTAGAAAATAGCATTACTGGTTATTCGATATGGAATAGAAATTTTCATACAAAAAAGACATATATTTTGTAAATATACTAGTGATAATTAACAAAAAAAATTATAAAAATATATATATATATATATATATATATATATA
>CM071721.1:14442201-14455134 GCA_036630335.1 Physaria fendleri | reverse complement strand
TAACACATTCAACATCACTTCTTAAGACCGAACCGAACTGAAACCATCACGTGATGATCTTTCGGTTGGATGTTTAAAGTTAATGTCAGTTAAACTCAAAAACATTGTCCAAATTCAATTACTCCAGATCCGATCCATGTACTAAGTTACAGTTAGATAGATATTCTTTATTACGTATATATCACTTTTACGAACCAATGTATATTGTACATATATAAAACGAAATGATGAGATATAGTTCCTAGCTAGCATTGGCGATAGAATGGAATCTATTGTCGTTACAACGTGAACAAACGAAGCTTAAACCATTTTTAAAGGTACTTCATATTGATCTGTCTCACCGTTCTTAGCATTTTGGGAGATTCATTGAAGATCAACTAAATTAATATTTTGTAATACTTGGTTGATATCTAAACTGTTTCTAATAAGAAAGAGAATATCTTTTCGAAATAAAACAACTATCACTTTGAAAAAAGTGAGCATGGTACACTCGTGATTTTCACGAGTCGTAAAAATGCAATAAACTAAAAAGAGCTTTGCATATATATATATATTTGCCCTATTTGTTGTAGTCTAATATATATATATATATATATATATATATTTTTTGTTAATTTGTAGTCTAATATTTGTACAGATATTTAACAAAAAAAAAAATTCCAATATCTTGAAGATCTACATCTTCAAGTAGAAACAAAGATGTTTATTAAAAACTATCAGGCAAAAAATATATATATAAAGACATATATTTTGTTGATGTATTCAAAAATCCATTAAGGCCTCACGTGGATAAGACAGGATCAATGATGAACAGATCTCTAGTTTAGAAAATTTTTGAAGGAATAGAAGTGTGGAAGAAGCGTTAAATACAATAATCATCACTTACATTTTAACATGACCAAACTGAAACCATCATCATGTGACGACCTTCCGCGCAAGCTTCTTTGATATGTCTCAAGTTCGCCTACTAGGAGATATCGATCATTTAAACTCAAAAACATTATCTTAGTTTCTTTTTTCACATTAAAATACTGTTGGATACTCTTATGTATCACTTTTAGGAACTTATGTATTGAACAAATAAGGAAAGGATGATAATATCGTTCCTAGCTCTAACGTTGGCTATAGAATCATTTGTCATTGCAGGGTAAACGTATACTTTGATTATATTACGACATGCGAACATGCATGTTTTTTTTTTTTTTTTCCCAAAAACCAAATTTTATTAAAACCTTAAATCATTGTTGCAATGTTTGCATCCAAAAATGGTTGTAACCATAGTGGGACCGTAACATCTATCGTGCCCATCCAAAAATGGTTGTAACCATAGTGGGACCGTAACATCTATCGTGCCAAAATACAAATCCTGCTCTTGTGCATAGTGAGCTAATCGATCAGCTACCTCATTACCTTCTCTGCACACTCCATGAACCTGAAAGTCTCGCCCGCGTCTCATCATCTGATCTTGAAATTCTGTAGCATAGGTGAACAATCGTGGCCATTTGTGTGGATCTTGTAGTGCGTTTACTGCCGAAGATGAGTCTGATTCGAAAAGAACTCTACTATATCCCATATTTCCCATGCATCTTGCTGCCCAAGTTAATGCCGCTGCTTCAGCTTCAAGTGGAGATCTTAACTTCGGATAAGTCTTGGCTCCCCAAAATTTCAGCTGACCCGTATTATCCCTAAGTACCCACCCAACTCCACATTTATCCTTGTCCTTGTGCCAGGTAGCGTCAGTGTTGCATTTTAAGAAACCATATCCTGGTGGGATCCAAGTTTTAATCTCAGTAAATTCTGGAGCCGTGGGAGCTCGAATCTGCTGTAAGTCCTTTGAGTGACGATTCCATTCCATGTGATCCGAGACAGCTATGTTGAAACCGAGAGCTACATCTGGGGGTTTGTTTTGAAAAACGAGCTCATTCCTTAACTTCCATATTCTCCATATCAACCATGGCCAAAGGTTCTTATCTTCTGCTTGAACTGCTTTGCTCATCTGAATACAAGTATAAATTTGACCATTGAAAGATAGACTTGTATCAGAGGTAATTGAAGCATAGGGTGATAGGGACCATAGGGCTCGTGCCATCGGACACTTGAAGATCATGTGCTGCACATCCTCTGCTTGTTCGCCACAAACTTGGCAGATATCGTCGCGTGTAAGTCTTTTCTTCTTCATCTCCACACCTACAGATATAATCGATAAACTACACTTCCATAGAAAGTGCTTCACTTTGGAACTAGTATCTGTTTCCCAAATTTCTCTGAAAATCTGTGAGAAAGAGGGTTGTTGCTCCGGAGCCATAGATGCATGTTTTTCTTTTTCTTTTTCTTTTTTTTTTTTTTTTTTTTTTTTTTCTTTTTCTTTTTCTTTTTTTTTTTTTTTTGGTTATATTTTTTTCTTTGATTTATGTTTTCATTCACCGGCTGTATTATTTATTTATTTATTTTTTTGTGTCAAAGCCACATATAGTTTTCAATGAAGAAACAAAATTCCTTATAAATATGAAATCATTCAAAGAAGATTTCACTAGAGAATCACTTAGAAGAAAATTTCGCTAGAGAATCAATTCGATAGTTTCTCTCTAAGTACAAACTAAAAAAATTCGAACTAAAAGCATAAGATAAAATAGGCTAAAATCAGATATAAGTTTTGAAGATTTGGATCAGCTTGATAAGACAGATGAATACACTCTTTTCAACCAAAAAAGAAATACAGCCGCGAGATTTTTAATACAATAACTAGCTCTAAAACTGTTAGAATGGTCATTCCTATATTCTTCAGTCACCTTGTTGATAGGTGAGGGAATACTATACCAAGACCTGCCACCATAAAATCCAACATCCGTTTGTAATGCAGTAGCATCATCTCCTGGCTGGAGACCAACCCCTTATATAGTCTCTTTCCTCCGGAGGGAACTATTGAGGAACCAATTTAGTGCTTTTGCCGTTTTTGGACGTTTCACTTATTGTCTTTGCCTGTTAAAAAACGTCTTCAGAATTGGACAACTCGAAAGTTCTAAATCATAATAAACGATCAAATTAATTTGATGCATGTTATCCGAAATTTCGGCAAAGAAAGATAAAACTAAACTCTAAAACAATACAATAAAGACCAATTAAATCAAATCTTGGATAAATGAAAATTGAGCTAGGAAAAATTAACCCGTTATTTGGTTCTAATCAAAAGTCATAGACGATCAAAATCATTTTCTATTGTTAATCTTGAAAACGATATTTAGACCATTTTTAAGGTACATCATAGAAATATGATATTGATCTATTGCACCAACTTTAATAATGATCCATTAATTCTTAGCATTTTGGAAGATTCATTGAAGCTTAACTAAATTATTAATTTGTAAAACTTGGTTGATATATCTAAAATATTTCTAATAAGAGAGTATCTATCTTTTCGAAACAAAACAACTATCACTTTGTAAAAAGTAAGCATGGTACACTCGTGATTTTCACGAGTCGTAAACATGCAATAAACTAAAAGGAGCCTTGTCTATATATTTGCCCTATTTGTGAACTCCAAAAATAACTTATAAAAAAAAGTGCATGATTTTTACGTGATCCTACGTAGCCATCTCTCACGTAAGATTACCGTGACACCTATCACAATCAAACCTCTTGCTTTTTTTATTTTTGGCGCATCTTAATTAAGCATTAATTCTTTAGTTTTTTTTCCTTTTAAGTTGAAAGGTAATAATAATTTTGATCATAAATCTTTTTTTTTTTTTTTTTTTTTTTTTTTTTTTTTTTTTTTTTTTTTTTTTTTTTTTTGGTCAGCAAATCTTTATTTTTTAAGTTGTAATTGTTATTAAAGATTATCATTGTTTTGATCATAGACTTTAATTTGTTAAAAATAATTATATATTTCGTTTTTACCATGAAATTTTGGTAGACTTCTCTCGCAAAACTTGATTAAAAAGTTTGTATTCATCGGATTGTTGGAACACGAAAAATATTGTTAAATCTTACGGGAATGATAGGGAAGTTTTGTCTGATTATGAGGCTATATATTTAATATCTTCTGTTAAATATTGTGTAAGATATATTCTGAAAATTTGAATAATTAAATCAAGAATATTTAAAAACATATTTCGAAGATTTGAAGATATTACCAAATTTGGAAAAAAAACTTGGTAATTCTATTCGTGAAAAAAATTAAAAGATGTTTTCTAAATAAAAAGGAACATATTCTTGTTAGGAAAAAAAAAAGATTACCATTTCTGTGCCAAAGAATGTTTGGAGAATATTATGGACCTTGGGCATATAGAAAGGAAGAGGTAGTGACATGAAGAATCATGCATCTAGGTTCTACTGAGAGACATACATGTGTGGTGACGTGTGTCGTCCTAATATGTAAAATTTGCAATGTTGATAAAATACAATGTCTAAAGATCTATGTTCGTTGGAAAAGACATTGTAAATATAGGAGAAGCGACATTGTAAATCTAGGAGAAGCTGATTGAGTTCTAAATAGCAATTGTAGGTTGCGGCTTTTTCTAATGAATGGTTTCAGAAAGTGGTCCTTGAAATATTGGAAACCCCGAACTCTATTGACAAATCTCTGTGTCTTATCATTTTTTTTTTTAATCTCAGGATAATCCCAGCTGAAAACTCGACCAGACTAATTCCTAGGGGAGAAGACTATCTACCGACCCACACTTCTGGCTGTCTACGTGCAAACTATGTGGCAACGGGTGTCTTATCTATTTTATGCGTTTATTTTATTGTTATGTTCTATTATCACAAACACGCTTAATTTATACAAAATGAATGTTAATAAATTAAAGCCTGGACGCAGAGCCACTATTTTAGCAAGGTTTGATATTTATCTCATCCCATTCGGGTAATTCACAATTCGACTTAATACTTGTATCCAAAATAAACAAATAGGTATCTGTTAAAACAAGTATATGATATATACTTATCTCGTTACTTGACTCATTCTTTTAATTGTTATTTGATACTTGTTTCACTTGTTTTATATTATTTGATACCTTTTCAAGGTTTAGTTTCATATTTATTGGAGTTGTAGAATTTTATTTTGTTTCAAAATATAATATGTTTTGATAATTTCTATATACTGTTTTTAATCGTTTTTTGTATGACTAAAATATATTAATGAAGAGAGATAATTTTGATAAAAATCTACAATGACTATTAGTTGTATATTTTTAACAAATTACTTTTTAATGAACAAAACTTGTGTAGTTAATTTTTTTAATATGCATATTTTTTTCCTAAAACTCCAATTAATACTAAAGAGGAAGTAGGTTTGATAGTCTATACACAAGTAGTGGAAAAAAAAGTGTGACTTTTTTTTTCATGGAAGTGTGACTTATTACATGGTTTGTACTTACAAGTAATTAAAATTTTGGTTTTAAAATTGCCTTAATTGATACGGAAACTTGTAAAGTCAGGACAAATAAAAACTTTCATAAATAGTTACCAAATATTTTGCATATTTTAAAATGTTTATGTTTTTTTAAATAATTGAAAATAGAGTTGAACACACAAAAATTCCAGTTGCGCATTGAAATTTATCATTATATTTAATATTTTTAACTTTATATTGAATTTATAATCATCATATCAATCATTATTATTATTAAAAAAAAAAAAAAAAAAAAAAAAAAAAAAAAAACAAGCAGTTTACCTCGATAAAGTAATATGGTTTTGTGCTTATTAAATAATATATTTAATATGTACAAATGATTGGTATGCATACAAATTATTAATTATGTATATCATAGATAAAGAATAAAAAGAGAGAAAGTAAAAGTAAGAAAGGAGGAAATAAAAAAGAAAGGAGGATAGGAGACAGAAAAAAAGTCACAGGAAGAAAATAAAAAGGTAATTAAAAAGGCCAAAAGGGCAAACGAATACTCAGCCTTTTTGTCTTTTACATTTTTTACAGTAAATGGGACTTGTAGTACCATTGTTGTCGGTTTACTGTTCATCACTCACATTAATGCAAACATATATATATATTTGCATCACATTTTACATTTTTATATGTATATCAAAATTCAATTAACTATAAGTTTAAGTAAATTTGGATATATCATATAATTTAAAGTTTATAAAATTAATTAAAATTTTAGTTACTGTCAATACATTATTAGAACTGACAAACAAACTTTTAGATGATTTGCTTTGTCATTTCACATTTAGATGATTTGAAATAATACTATTAAGAAAAACTTCATACATCGCAGAGATTAGAATAGGACATTAGAACTCTCTTACTTTTTTTTTTTTTTTGGTCGGCAGAACTCTCTTACTAATTGTCCTCTTTCTTTTTTTTTTTTTTTGGTCGGCAGAACTCTCTTACTAATTGTCCAAACTTGATAGAAACGTTTATGATATAACTAACAACAGTATTTTTCTAAACACTAACTAGTACTATACTGTTTTTGAAGATAACCAAACTCTATCTAAATAGGTTTGAGGAAATAGACCACCCACTTGTAAACTATTATACCAAAGTAAATTCTGTTGCACTATCATGCCTTTCATATTTCTTACAAATTATTCTACGAAAATAGATATTGAACGTGACCTAAATTAGCATGTCCATTTCCAAAAATGAAGACCTAACAAAAACTCATTTGATATTTCTCTTCCAAAACTATTATTTTGTCATTGGCTTTAACTGAAATATTTCGATCCCATCTTCCAAAAATTATTGTCTAGTTGAAAAAAAAAAATTTGCCACTACAAGAAATAGCCATGTTTCCACGGTTTTGGTCGGAAATTTGTAGAAACTGGTGTTTCCGATCAAAATCCGTGATCGGTTATAGATTGTCGAAAAAACTGATTTGGTCAGAAATTAGTCAAAAATTTCTAATCATTTTCCGGCAATATCAATTTTCGATGAAATTCTCACTCCGAAAAATTTGTTTCGCTGAAAAATGGTTGATAACTCCGACGATTTATCGACCAGAAAACATAATTTTCTCTTAAATATCCGACTATTTTCTGACGAACTTGTAATCAAAATCACGGTTCCAACAAATAATGCTATTTTCTTTTAAATTTTTTTCCAAGCATTGTAATCACTTTGTAGAATACTTACAAAACATGCAATTTGGTATGTGGTGTGGGCATCTCCATAAAAGATCAAATTTTGAATAAGTTGGGATATGATGGTGATACGTTTCTTTCAATCAATCTTTTTGCTTGGACCATACATAACACATATATTACACATTATCCCTCTATGTTGTTTAATGGTATTAAAAGGACTTTATGTATTATATTACCATGCCAAAGTATTTTTGGATATAACTAATAACTATTTTATATTTATGCTTAATTAACTGATTTGAATCAAGTCTTTATGTATTTCCATGCCATATTATTTTTTGGATATAACTAATTATCATTTTATTTTAATTTTATAAATTAACTGATTCGAATCCTCACCAAACATCATTGACAATTTAGGAAAATTGATCTCTTGCCCCAACGTGTTTTTCTAACTTAGTTTCATTGCATGTATACTATATGAGTTTTTCTTAGGACAAAATAAAATTATAAGTTCTTATTTAGAATCATTTATTAATTTATTGATTAGTTTATGTCAATGTTTAAAATTTTGAATTATGGTATTTACCAAAACTTAGATTAAAATATTAGATTTTATATATAGAGATCTAAGGAAAAATTAAAGAGGGGAAAATTGTGTAAAAATAAAGAAAATACGAATTTAATGACTAATAAAAGGATATTTTATTAAATTATTTGTGTATTTTTGGAAAAATATTTTGAGGACCATGATTATATGAATTACATTTTAAGAATTTTATATAAAACAAAAATCTCCAAAAAAATCGCCTATTAATTTTCAGCTTTACTCTACACTTCCAAAAAAAACTGCATATTACACCAAAATAATACATAATCTCAAACATATTTTTGAAAATATATTAAGGTCACATACATATGATTTCAAAATTTTATGAGTAAAATTAGATTTTCTATTGCAAACTTTTGATTTAATATCTATTTTTAATATTTTATAATTGTACATTGATAATCAATGATCATACTCTATAATATTTTATAGTTTTAAGATTAGTCTGCATTATTAGAAATGAATGATAAAACTACAAAATAAGCGATATTTTGGCATTTTTTTTGCTGAAAATCTTTATTTAAACTGTTTAAAAATCGTTTTCGTTTATTTTCGGTTTATTATATATTTATTAAATCATTGTTTCACTTAAAAATACTGTTTTAGGTTTCTTAATCGTAAAGTTTTCTATATCTTAAAGAGCACTAAAAAAAAAGTGGGTGAAAAAACACGTTGTAAAGATGGAATCAATTAGAGATTCGGTAATGATATTAGTGGTGAGAAAAGTTTTGCAATTTCTTTTTGTGATAATCATCACTAAGTAATTGTAATGCATATTTTCTCAAATTTTTAAAAATTATTATTCATAAAAAAAAGTAAGTAGAAAAGAACTTACATGAAATTAGCTAAGAAATAGATGAAATAAAGAAGTCTAAATTTATGATATTCTAAGCACATCTAAAAGAAAATAGGAGCATGTGAATATAATTGTTGTGTTGTTGTTTGCTTTATTGAAGTTTGAAATCAATCTATATAGATGTTTGTGAGTGTTATTGCATAATGATTGTTGTTTTTTTGGCAAAATTGGGAATGGTTGTAGCAAGTAAAAAAAAAAAAATGTTTGGAACTTCGATGCACGCTCTTTCATGTTTCTTTTTTTTTTTTTTTTTTTTTTTTTTTGGAACTTCGATGCACGCTCTTTCATGTTTCTTTTTTTTTTTTTTTTTTCTTTTCAACATATAATACATACACAATATTTGTAAGTAAAACTACTCCTGTGGAACCACAACTCATTATTTCACTTTTCAGTTCACTATTCATTAAAACCATCCACAAGACCACAACGTGTCTTTTTCTGTCGAGGTTCTTCAGTTCAGACACATACACAATTAGTATATATAGGTCGTTTTTTTTTTTTGGGTATTTGGTTAATATTAGTATAGGTCATCTTCATCAAACACAATTTTCATATACAAGACATATGTAAGTGAATTTGAAATAATAATAATAAAAACAGAAGCGTAAGAAGATTTGATTTAGGTCACGAAAAGCGGTGCAAAAGAGCGGCTTTGGCTTGTGAACTCTTCTAATACTCAAATCTTATCATTTATGGTATCGGAAGATCGAAAAATAAAAAGATAAAGAGGTGATCAGATGATGCACGTGTGTATCACGTTATTTCTTAGTCTTTTTTCTGATTTTGTGGCTCCTCTCAATCATTCTTACGTTCACGAAAAATAAGAAAGAAAAAAAGAAATAGAGTATTTATTACAAAAACAAGATATGATTTGGAATATTCAATAATCTTTAATTTGACTCATTCTTTCAAAAGAAAATCTAAGGAGCTCTCCTCTAGATCCCCAATTCAAAATTGATGATGAAGCATGAAATAAATTTTTTTGAAAATATAATTGATTATAACTCTAAAGCCGATTAGACGACTCTAATTATTGTATAACAAAAATATTTATAGTGGTATTGATAAAATTTTAAGCTATCATGTAGCATTGCTGTATGGGAATCATGTAACAGTAACCACTTCTCAAACTTTCACAATATAATAACTAATATTAGCATGTCTCACATGTTTAAAAGATATAAATTAATTAGATTACAATATAAGTAGTGGTAACTATATAAAAATAAGATGAATAAGAGATAGCTAAATACAATGTTTCTTAAGAGAGGAGTGATTGATTGGATGAGCATCTTTGATTAGCCAATCATGATTTTCTGCAAAAAGCAATTTGGGGGAGACATTGTGAACTTCCGACTGCACGGCTTTATCCTGCTCCATTTGGAAGCTTTTTACTAAACCCATTAATATATGAATCTCTAACAAAATACATATAAGAAAAAAAAAAGGACAATAATAACTTCTTTTGTTTTTTTGTTCTTACAAAGCAATTTTTATAAAAAGAGACAATAGTATCAACAAACATCCCTTTTTTCATGATTCCTATCTTTTAGTGTTAGATTTTTTTTTCAAAAAAAAAATTAAGGTAAGGTTTAGAAACCAAAAAATGATTACATTATTAGTATGTATTCTAAAACATTTCATTTGATTGGTTGATATTTCTCATTTTTAGTAAATACAGTAATGTCTAGATATATAATGGGAGTAGGGTAGTGTGGGGATAAGATAAAACATCGAAAATAAACTAATTTTGATTCCTAAATACTTTAGATTAGTTTACATGTATATATTGATTTATCTTTATAAACATTTTTTTTTTAATATTGGAAACATGTTTACGAATCTAACTTTTTAAGGTAATTTAAATAATACCACTATTTCTTCTTTTTTTTGAGGTCACGAAATTACACTACCATTCACACGCCCTTAAAGGAACAAAGTTATTAAGGATATACAAATTTAGAACTTTATTTTTTATTTTAATTTTTGGTTTTAATGTTAGGATTAGAACTTTAATTTAATTTAATTTAATTTAATATCCCTTGATATACCTTGTGTACCCAAAACTAATTTTGATTCCCAAATACTTTAGATTAGTTTATAATTATCTTTAGAAACATTTTGGTGTTTTTTTTATATTGGAAACATGTTTACGAATCTAACTTTTAAAGGTAATTTAAAATAATATCACTATATGTACCATTCACATACCCTTAGAGGAACAAAGTTATTAAGGATATACAAATTTAGAAGTTTAATTTAATGCCCCTTGATAGACCTTGTGTATGCATGTATCTTTCTATATATATGGGAGCCTTGTTTGATGCTTGCTCATTTATGACTTCTCAATACAAAAAGCTCCACTCACTTTTTTAAGTTTTTGTCTTCTCTAAATCGTCTTCTTCTCATCTCTTGTATGTCTTCCTCCTTTTATATACATCTCTCGTAAAACCCTAGCAAATCATACAAGGTCAGTCCCTTTTATTTAATTACTTAACCCCATACTAAACAACATCTAATGTTTATTTCTTATAATTAATAGATTATGAGAAATCATTTTGAATATATGTGTATTTATGCATGTAGTGAAACATGTTATTTGCCTAGGTTTGATATTAAATTGCTCTACGTTTGTTTTTGTGTCATCAGGTTAAAGAACTCAAACCATCAGTTACACTTTATCATCAATTACTAATAACAATGGAAAAAGATTACTCGGTACGTACCTTTTTCAATATCTTATGATCACTAATTTCTTAACCTATACAAAATTTATGCATGTATCTATAAGATTCAATTCCTCTTACTTGATTCTCCAATTTTGGTTCCTCTCAGGCACCAAACTTCTTAGGTGAATCTTCTTCAGGAGGCAACGAAGATAACAGCTCCGGTATGATAGACTATATGTTCAACAGAAACATTCAACAACAAAAGAAGGAATCAATACCACCACAACTATCTCCTTCCGAATTTGGAGCAACCATCGATAAAATGAACTTAGCAGACGTGATGCAGTTTGCGGATTTCGGTCCAAAACTAGCATTGAACCAGACAAGGAACCAAGACGATCAAGAAAGCGGGATTGATCCGGTTTATTTCTTGAAGTTTCCTGTATTAAACGACAAGATAGAGGATCATAACCAAACTCAACATCTCATGCCTTCTTCTCAAGAAGGAGGTAACCACTTGTTTCTTGAGGAAAAAGAAGATCAAGATGATGAGAACGAACACAACTCCGTGCAGCTCCGTTTTATCGGAGGAGAAGAAGATAGGGAAAATAAGAATGTTACGACAAAGGAAGTGAAAAGTAAAAGGAAGAGAGCTAGAACGAGCAAGACCAGTGAAGAAGTTGAAAGCCAAAGGATGACTCATATCGCTGTCGAAAGAAACCGTAGGAAGCAAATGAATGAGCATCTTCGTGTCCTTAGATCTCTCATGCCTGGCTCTTACGTTCAAAGAGTACGTCATATTCATAATTAGACTTATACACAGCTTAGGAGAATCAGAGATATATCATAATTTTCGGCAATCATCTTCACCGTTTATTCTGCTATATCTCTAATTCTACTAACAATAACATCTCCAACTACAAAAAATAACAATTCAAAATTGTGTATAAAATAGGGAGACCAAGCATCTATAATAGGAGGAGCAATAGAGTTTGTGAGAGAGCTTGAGCAACTTCTACAGTGTCTAGAATCACAGAAGCGTAGAAGAATCTTGGGGGAAACTGGTAGGGACATGACCACGACAACTTCTTCTTCATCTCCCATAACTACGGTAGCTAATCAAACGCAACCGCTGATTATTACTGGAAACGTAACCGATCTAGACGGTGGAGGAGGGCTTCGGGAGGAGACGGCGGAGAAAAAGTCGTGTTTGGCTGATGTGGAAGTGAAGCTGCTAGGGTTTGACGCAATGATCAAGATACTTTCAAGAAGAAGGCCAGGACAATTGATTAAGACTATAGCTGCTTTGGAGGATCTTCATTTATCTATCCTTCACACAAACATCACTACCATGGAACAAACGGTTCTTTACTCCTTTAATGTCAAGGCAAGTTTCTTTTTTTCTTTTTTTTTTTTACCAAAAGATTTAATCGTCTAATCTATATATTACATGAAAGACACTAGCTTATAATTTTATTTAATATAGAGGTTTTTTTTCAATGTAAGCATGGATTATGGATTAGTATTGTTACAAAGTAAATGTTGTAATTAACTACAAAGGCTAACATGAAGTAGATGTAATAATATGAGCAGATTACAAGTGAAACGAGGTTTACTGCAGAAGACATTGCAAGTTCCATTCAACAAATATTCAGTTTCATTCATGCAAATACCACCATGGTAAGAATTTTTATATTTATCCTATTTAGATATTATTTCGATCCACATTTTATATATATATATCGTTGATGCTC
>CM071721.1:14404771-14437133 GCA_036630335.1 Physaria fendleri | reverse complement strand
CACGATCCCGAAGACTATAACATAGAATCAAGTCATAATTTAAACGTCATTTGACAAAGTAAAGATCATTAAATTAAATGGTTGACAAGTAAAGTTGTACTTCACGTAAACTTGTATAGAAAATTAGTAATATAGAAAAGTAAATTGACATTTGATTCTAGCATATAAAATTTTAAGTTATAAGTCGTATTTTAGTAACCCAATAATGTTAGCTTGATAATAATTGTAATACAGTAAAATACATATATAATTAAACTTTTGGTAATCGTGTTTTAATTAATTTTTCAGATATAATAATAAAAATACAGGACGATGTGAATGTGATTCATTTAATCGTATAACCTGAAGTTTACGAAAAAAGGTCGGAGAACAAAAAAAAGAATATTATTATTGGTTATATTAATATATTATCCTTATCTATAAAATTATACGTACAATACCATGGTACTTTAGTTTTATAATTCCCTATGATTAGTTAAAACCGAATAATTTGTTTGTCAATTACTTAATGTCATATAGATGTATAATTTATCATTCAATGTTTTGAAATGGTGGGTGGTTAAGTCCATGTGTGAGGTTATCAAATGGAATCAGAACATCACCCATGTGATAAGTACGTGGACTTACCATTACATATGCCTTAATATTGGGGTTTATTATCCATTATTTATTAGTTTGACTTCAAAAACCATACCATAATTTATATATTTAATACTAATCCCATAGTTTTTTTTAAAAAACGATGGTTTTATATAATCAAGTTTGAGACAAATTATTAACAAAAAAAAAAAAAAAAAAGTTTGAGACAAATTTAACCAAAATGCAAATTTTATATAATCAAGTTTGAGACAAATTATTAACAAAAAAAAAAAAAAAAAAGTTTGAGACAAATTTAACCAAAATGCAAATTCTCGTAAAAGACATTTAAACTATTTAATAGCATATAACTGTTAATTTATGACATATACTAGTTGGATCAAATATTTATATATGATTTTTGAAGAATATGATCTTAATATTTCTCGAAATTTATTAAAATGTACACCAATTTGAATTGAAATATATATATATTTATTTTATAGTATCATTATTATTAAATATTAATTCACTTACGTTTTAGTTTTACTATAATGATTCAGAGTATGTTGGCAACTTGGAACGTACCACGGAATTTGCGTAAATGGAGGATCACTTATCATTTTATTTCGTACGTTGATTTTTCAACTAAAACTCATTAATATTCTACTTATATTGCCAAATTATCAAAAGACAACTTGTCATTTGCAATGATAATTATTAATGTAATGATTTAGCTATTTTCAACAATCACAAGAAGATGATTGAACAGCCCATATACATATATACATAATAAAATTAAATGTTGAATTTTATAAAAGAAGTGTTTATTTAGCATGCTGCAAAACTTAGCAACTACTTAATTGTAGTACTTGGTTGACAAGAAAAAACAATTTAAAACTTGGGGAATATTTGAAAAAACCTAAAATCAAACTACCTATAGTCACATGCCTTATAGGATTAACTTAATTATCATATACTACATGAAAACTCCGTATTTTTCGCATTCTTGTAATCATTGAATCAATCATCACGAAATCATATTATTAGTTTTCAACGTTTTCCGCTTATTCCAAGTCATATCTTAATTAATTTTATGCTTTTAATCTTAATCTAAACAAGCTCTAATTTTACTATAAATGGTTGATGAAGCCTACCTAAGTCGTATCATCCAACACATCAACTTCTTCTCTAATCAGAACGTTCAAAAGCTTAAGAAAATGTCGAGAATTTTCTCTCTTTTGGTAGTATTAATCTTCTCCACAACGATGAGTTCAGTTTCTGCTGGTTGGTTCAAAGCTCATGCGACCTTCTATGGTGGTAGTGATGCTTCTGGCACAATGGGTTAGTCTCTTAAACTATATTATAGAAAATTTTGGTTTTGAAAAAAAAAAAATTAAAAGATGTCTTCTTCCTCAAGAAACCCTAGCTTATAGATTTGATTATTTTGTCCTTCTTCTAGGTGGAGCTTGTGGTTATGGAAACCTATACACAGACGGATACAAAACAAACACAGCAGCATTAAGCACAGCACTCTTCAACGACGGCAAATCCTGCGGTGGCTGTTACCAAATCACATGCGACTCAACCAAAGTTCCACAATGGTGTCTCAAAGGCAAAACAATCACAATCACAGCCACAAACTTCTGTCCACCAAACTTCGCTCAACCAAGTGACAATGGAGGCTGGTGTAATCCACCAAGACCACACTTTGACATGGCTCAACCAGCTTTTCTCACCATAGCTAAATACAAAGCTGGAATAGTCCCTATTCTCTACAGACGTGTTGGATGTAGAAGAAGTGGTGGTATGAGATTTACAATGAATGGTAGAAACTATTTTGAACTTGTTTTGATTTCAAATGTTGGTGGAGCTGGTGAGATTTCTAGGGTTTGGATTAAGGGTTCTAAGAGTAGGAAATGGGAAACAATGTCGAGAAATTGGGGTGCGAATTTTCAGAGTAATACTTATCTTAATGGTCAAGCTTTGTCTTTTAAAGTTCAGCTTAGTAATGGAAGGATTAAGGCAGCTCTTAATGTTGTTCCTTCTAATTGGCGGTTTGGTCAGAGCTTCAAGAGTAATGTTAACTTTTGAGTTCAATAACTGGTTTGGTTTTTATGTATATCTCTGTCTTTTGTGATTTGGCTTTTTGTTTTGTTGTATCATCATCTGTTGATGTAAGCTGATTGTTTTGCAGCTTTGTATAGTCTTATGTCCCAGAGGGTTTATAAAATCTGGGTAAGACTTGGGCAGTGATGATTGTGTTTTGTACTTATTAAAGAAGTATATGTTTTACTACATACAAGACTAAAGCAGAGCAACTAAGGTATCATACATTTAAAGTATCCCAACCTATTGGATCCATACAAAACTATATAAAAAGTTTTAGATGACGACAAACATGTTGGATCTATGCTATATGGCCATATAGGCATAATCTAAACCTGACACCAACAAGATTATAATACTACAAACACATCACAATACACAAAATACTAAAAGGAGACAACATTTTAGTCTCCGAGAAGACAAAGTGGCTGTCTCATGCTTATCTCAGCTTTTAGCGCTGGAAACTTCTCCAGGTCATGAGAATCTCCTAGGACGTCCTGTGTAAGACAGAGAATGAAAGGTAAAGAAATGAATCCAAAGACATATTCATTTTACTGTAATGTTGTAATGGAAAGATGAATGAATGCCTACCAAAGCTGCAATGTGGGCTTCCTGCAACATATTGCCATCGATTTCTAGCCTAGCGACTGGGAATTCTGGTAAATGCCCTGACTGTTTCTTCCCAAGTAAATCACCAGGTCCACGTAGAAGAAGATCCATGTTTGCCAAGTAAAACCCATCTGTTGATTTCTCCAACATCTTCAATCGTTTTAGGCTATTGGTAGTTGATCCAACTAATAAGCATTTTGATTTCCTAGTTCCTCGTCCAACGCGTCCACGGAGTTGGTGTAACTGAGCGATTCCAAATCTTTCAGCATTCATGACAACCATCATTGAGGCGTCAGGTACATCAACACCTATCTCTATCACCTGCGTGGAGATAAGTATTTGTGTTTCTCCACTTCTGAACTTTTTTAGGGCCTCTTCTTTGTCTTCACTTTTCATCCTTCCGTGTAACAGTCCACACTTGTAATTTGGAAATTTTTGGGAAATTATTTCAAGCTCAGCAGAGGCAGCTCGGAGCTGTGGCACTTGCTCTGATTGTTCAATAATAGGATACACAACGTATACCCTCCCTCCAGATTTCAGGTCTTCTAGCATCATCTGCCAATGGATAGATGATAGAAATATTAGAAATCATAAGCAAAGTCTTGAATGATTTTTTCTGTAATGAGATTCAAGAACAGAAACGCAGTTATTGTCATAGGCATTACCGAGTAGACTTCCTTGATACCAGTCTCATTTTCCTCGAAAATGTGCGTCTCAACTGGTATTCTTCCAAGTGGCATACCAGTAATCTGAAGAAACAAAGATTTCCCAGTCATTAAATGCTTACAGACGTTTCTCTAGTTTGTTTCTACCTGATGGATTGAAGTGTAAAGGCTTTACATACTTGGGTCAAAGAAATATCTCCATATAAAGCCAATGCAAGTGATCTCGGGATAGGGGTGGCTGACATGGCGAGGACATGAGGAGCCATACTGAGATCAGCTTTTGAATTATCATCAGAGTCAGATGAGCCACTTTTTGATATCATAGATGTCCCATATAACTGCCAAGTCAAGCCACAAGAGACTTCAGCTTACCAATTAGAGGCTTCTATTAATAAAGGAAAGTGGAAACTAAAGACAGAAGTTCATTTCATCATGGTAGTTCAACTAAAGTGATTCAAGCAATTATCTGATAAAAACAAAATATTTCTAGGAACCTGACCTTGCTGTTAAACTTTCCTCTCTGGATTACACCAAACCGTTGTTGCTCGTCAACTACAGCAATACGTAATGCAGAGTACTCAATCTTTTCAGCTATCAGACTGTGAGTACCAATTATAAACGATATAGCTCCACTTTGAAGATCCTGTCATCAATTTTCAACTATAAGGAAATATAAACTCATTGTATCGTTTAGAAAGACATATTTGCTGCATGACTTGCCTGGCGAATGGTACGCGCCTGTTTTGCCGGGGTTGAACCTGTGAGCAACCCAATGGTTGGCTTGGATGTTACTCCCTCTATATTCTCCAACAGATCACGACACTGTTCATAATGCTGGATGGCAAGTAATTCTGTAGGGGCCATGAAAGCTGCCTACATATGAGAAAAGAGTAACTCAATTAACAAATTCAACTACATGATAACTGATAAGAAATAACTTCACAAGGTGAAATTTATAAAGGTAGAGACTAGAGAGATTTTATTAACCAACCTGATAACCAGATCCTATGACCTCCATGCACGCTAAGAAAGCGACCACTGTTTTGCCACATCCAACATCACCCTACAAAAATAAACTGATCTATTGAGAAATTTTTTTTGTTAAAAAAAAACAGATGTGGCAGTACTTTAAATCCGATCTGATAGTCTGATAAGATTGGCTAAAAGCCTTCAAAGAAAAAAACTAAACTATAACAAAAAAATAAAATAAAGAAACACCAGCCAGTTCAGCTTATAAAACTACCTGCAAAAGCCGATTCATTGGAACTGGACGTTTTAGATCCCATATTATTTCTGAGATAGCACTTAACTGGCTAGGAGTAAGGGAATATGGTAGAGCCTTTAGAAAACTCTTGGTGAGAGTAGACCAATCTTCCATATAAACAGAATTAAGCACTGGATTTCTAAACTTTTCCAGCAATACATCTTTCTCTATTTTTGTGCCAAGGCCTTGAAGCATTTGGTACAAGCGTGCTAACTGTATGAAAACAAAATTCAAAGAACTAATTGCTTTTTCTTAACAAATTAAGACTATGAATTCTGCTTGCTTATGAGAAGATAATTATTCTCAAAAAGCAAGGAACCTGTAGGTAAAAGAACTCGTCAAATATAAGCCTTTTGCGAGCTAGATCAGCCTCATCTAAAGTCTTGGGCTCATGAATACCAATGTAGGCCTACATTTAAAGAAAGAAAAAACTAAGAATGAAAAACAATTGAGGACACAAGATTTTTTGGTGGATTCAAGAAGAAGTTAATCAAAGGGTTTGCTTCAAAAGAAAAGTAAAACTTACATCATGAAGAGATGGTAGGCCCAAAACTTTAGTGATTTTCGTTGGGATCGGATCCATATTGGCAGGGAGAACCCGCAGAGCCCTAAGAGAGAAAAATGGGTAAGGTATGATAAACAAGGTAATATTTTACAACCAGTGAGAGTCACGCAAAAGAAAGGAGAAACAAAACCTGGAGATGACATCGCTAAGGAACTTTGGGTTCAAACCTCCTTTTGAAGGGTAAATAGGATACGGTCTCCCCTGAGCTCGAAGAGATGATTCTTCTTCATCTTTGAGTACATCAATATCGTATTCCCTCATTTCAAAATGATCTGGGGAACGCAACGACTTCACCTGGATTTAGTCGCAACAGATTTTTGAATCAGCACAGTTTCAAAGTACTTTTGTCCATGTAAATCTGATTGTAAGTTTCATAGTTGATATCAAAAAAATTCTAGGGTTCAAAGTGAGCTCAAGAAGAGAGCAAAAGACTGATGAGGCAGAATGATGCAAATAAGTTTAGTATCTAAGCAAGAGATAGAAACTACACACAAAGACAAGTGTAGGGAAGGAAAGGACTTACCTTCCCACTAACGCATACAAGGTCCCCGACTCTATGTTTCTCTTGAATGGCATTAAGAAAGGGTTGCCAGGTAAAGCGAGTTCCTCTGAAAAATTTCTTCAGATGCAAAAAAATTGATTTACCGGCTTTATCATCAACATGATAACTCGGATTCTCTGGAGTTATGTCTCTTCCTGAGATTTCACAACTGACAATAACCTCGAGAAATGAAAATGAAGAGCTAGCTCTAACTCCCCTGCACATTGAATATCACAGGGTTCAAATTTGAATTTCAAAAACATATGGAAGCTGCTTACACAAAAAGCGTTAACAATACATTAAGTTTGCCGGATTGAGAAATATGAACAGAACACATTGATAATAGAAACGATTTCTTGATAAATATCTTTTTTTGAGTATGTTTGAGGCGAGATTTAGAATGATTTCAAAAAAAATTACTCACTTGGAAGACAAGATTTTCCCAACAAATATCAAGTACTGTCCATCCTCAATATCAATCTGTGCATTCTGTAAATCTGCATAGGTTCGAGGAAAATGATGCAATAGTTTCTTCATCTGCATTGAAAGACAGATGAAAATGGGGTTTAAGCCTTACATCAAGAAGTTGTTGTTTCTATGTATTCCAATCCCTACCGTGTGAAAGCCACAGCTGTCTAGCTGATTAATGTGCCTCTTACTTAACCCAGGCATTAAAACTATACTGCTACTAAGGAATTGCTGAGCGGAAAAATCATCAGATGTTGTTTCAACTTTAGATTTTGCAGGTGTGCTCGTGAAAGAGGAACCATCTGACGTTTCTTCTCTGAGATTAGAAGAATCAAGATTCTGAATCTCTGGAGAGAAGGAAGATAATGTTCTTGAAAGATTATCTGGATCAAACCATCCACCATGGATGGGAGAGGGAAGGTAACTGTTTTCAGTTGGCGTTTTAAGAATGGTCCTTGATTCGTTATAAGATTTGCTATGGCTGTACAACTCCACCGGAGGAGAATCACCAAGAATGATTGAAGGGAATCTCTTACACGCCAATACAAGCTCTTTTTTAACTTGCTCATCAGATTTCTCGTCGATAAAATCATCAACATTATCATGATCCATCAAAGCTGCAACCTGCGTAATACAGTACCATTTGAAATAACCTTACTTATCAAATCCCCAAAAAAAAAAAAATCCAAACAAAACAAAACTGAAATTACCTTAGTTATCAACTTAGACTGATTTTCAAGCCTGGAAGTGGCATACTTCTCAACTTGTTCAAGAATATTGTCAGAAAATGTATGCTTTGAACGATAAGATAAGTTCCACACTTTGGAGAAGAAGAAATTACTCAACCTACAGAACCAGCTTTGATTGATTCAAATCCGCAAGCAAACAAGAAAACAGAAAATGATAGATTAGTGTCACAAGAAGAAAGTAAAGTACCTCATCCTATTCCAGTTTCCTCTCGGAGCTGCTTCGATTACAATCACACAACGTAATCTTCTACCAGCAGCAGAACACTGAGAACATTTCAAAAGAACAATTACATCCGAGATACGAACAAGGACAATGATAAATACAAGTAAGTACCATACCATGCCACAGGGTTGCAACATTGATAGAGTCACTGCCTTCATTGGAGATCAAAACATGGTTTTTCCGCTTAAAGAATTATTCTCACATCAAATGGCTTCTTAGGCTAATCAGCAAATCAAAGAGAGACTGGTCGATTAGAACTGCGAGAGGCTTCGCTTAAATTCAAGGAACCTCGAAAATTAGTCTTTGAGAGCTTTCGCCAAAAGAGAGTAATCGATTCAAGGGGTTCTTTTTTCTATTCTGTAAAGTAAGGGGCTTTGTTTCAATTTCTCTATTATTATTGGACTGGGTTTCTAATTGGGCCAAAATCTGAGAAACACTTCTCGAGCCGATAAATTGGGGCCGAGTCTATTGTAGCTCTCTCTTATTAATGGGCTTTTTTCTTACACTAATTGGGAGTGATAACAATTCTTATCAAAAAAAAAGAATTCTTTTTTTTTGGGTTTTAAGGTTGATATTAATTCCAAAAATCCCTTGAAAGGAGAAGTTACAATTTGAGAACTAAAGGAAATTGAAAAACAATTTTCGAAAATTTTATGAGAAACTGGACAAGGAGGAAAGTTAAACGTCTATAATTTACATAAATCATAGACTGGAACCTAATCTACGTTGCGTCTAGATTCCGAAGATACACTTTTGCTTCGTCACACCTTTGAATTTAACTTAGAATATAATTTTTTCAGTGAATGTAAAATGTTGAATATTACAATGCTGGATAAGCCAAACAACACACTTTACAAGTGATAATTTAAACTCTTTTATTTTTATTTTTAATATATATTTTAAACTATTTATCAATTGCCAAATCTCACATTCAACACACACAAAAAAAAATGAAAATCAAAACCCGAAAAGAATATATCAAAATACAACTCAAAAAAGTTTGAATTTTTATTTTTTGGTATTTTTATGCTTTTAAAGTGAAAATTATGTATTAAGAGTGAATCATCAAGAGTAAGGAGGTTGATGATGAGAAGTAGTAGTTGAAACAAAAGCCACAGCTTGTGCCCACGCCTTAAGTCTTGCCTTCACGTCTTTTGGATCATCCCCTAAACAAAACATATCAAATTAAACCCGAACTTTAATTGTGTAAACTAAAAAAAATATATATTGTTTTTGTAAAATAGTATTTTTTTTTGTCAATGTGTAAAATAGCATTTTGTGGATAAAAAGACACTAAATTTTTAGATATTTTGTGCATATAAATCCAAAAGGTAAAGAAACAAAATGAATTTTTGGATTTTTAACAAAAAGCCAAAAAAAAAAAAATTGTGGGACTAACCAGGACTGGAAATACGGTGGTGAGAAGAAATAGGAGAATTGCCACCACTACTAGTATCCATATTTGACCCAGAATAAGAAACCCGACCCGGTTCTAATTCAAATCCTAAATCCTTACAAGCTTTAACTTCTCCTAAATCCATACACAATGCTCTTCCTCCTCCTATAGGCTTCGTTACAACCACCACTCCTCCTCCATAACCACCACCACCGTGATTACTACTCACTTCATCTCCGCCGTATCCTCTCTTTACACTATCAACCCACGGTGGATACTCCGGCCGTCTCAATCTCCTCCTCCTCCTCTGATTCTTATTCGGAACTTCGTTTTCGCTTGCATAAGCTTTATCTCCGGAAATTGGAGAATTCACTGTGAATTTTTCTCCACGTCGACGTCTTCGTCTTGGAGGTGTTGCTGGGAGAGATTTACAATCCGGTGAATCTTTGTCGGAATCTGAGAAGTTTAGTTCTTCCATTGATTTATCTCCGATACCAACACCGAGATGTTTATGATCGGAATCAGATGGTTCGTCGTCGGCGTCGGCTTCGTCGAAGTTGGAACAGACGGAGAGTCTTGATAAGGAATGGTGGTGATGTTCTTCTTCTTCTTCTTCTTCTCTTGAGAAATACGCCATTTTTGTATCTTCATCAAACGCCATTATGTTAATATTGTGTGTTTTTTGAAGTTATCTGATGTATATATTCTGTTTTTTGCTTCGGATTTTTTTTTTTTTTTTCTGTTTTGGTTAAATGTTTTTTTGATTAAAGAGATAACGACATGGTGACCTACTATATATATCCTATCACTATTTTGTGAATTTCCAAATTTACCCCGAAAAATTTAAAGATCATAACATTTGCTTCCAATGTATATAACCTTTTCTATTATCGAATTCGAGCTGCATCCCGTTAGTTCCGGAATTGATATCACGCTCTGATACGAAGTGTGAAGAGTTGTATGAAATTAGGTTTTGAGTGAGTTTCATAAACTTAATAAAGAGAATAATTTTTTGTTAACTGGATCATATAATTCCACATTTGGTATCAGAGCTTAATCCAACATATATTTGCTTTTAACTGTTTTTATATGATAATTTATACGTGGCATAATCTTGATATTTAAGCCTCAAGAATATCCGTTCGGTGGGAATTTATTTAGGGATTAGCTATTGATTACTTTATTAGGAGTGTTTATTAAACAGGAATTTTTAAGGAAGGAACATTAGAAATCGTCTATGCTGATGTAACTGAGCTTGTCCACCTACTGCGTAAGCCAGCCGGCTTGTGACACGTAAGATCTGAGGCAAGAGATAGAACTAAGACCAGTCCGCACGACGAGGCTGTCCAAATCTTCTTAAAGTACTTTATATTAACAATTATAAACACTGATAAAGTAAGGAGCTAAACTTCTCTTTTTTTTCATGGAAGAATTCGTTTTCTTGTGACCAAAAGAAAAACATTAAGTGAAGAAGGTCAATGTAGATTTGCTTTGCTTAAAAAATATAATAAGATAAGAGGACACTATTGCTTAAGGATTCTAAGGACGGCTTTTTTCTGTTCTTTAGGGCAAATGGACGGTCGTATAATTAGGTATTCAACACGTGTTTATACTTTATAATGATTGATTAGTGTATTAAGTATTTTTAATTTTCAATGCCCCAAAAATATTTAATAAGATATGAAAATTAAATTTTTTAATTAATTCATTGACAATAATTTTAATAGTTTGACGAGCGGGTGTAGCTCAGTTGGTAATACGCACCCCGCCTTGACTTATAGGTCAGAGGTTCGAGTCACTTCTCCTCCTTTCCTTTCTGTCATTTCCCCTCTAATTTCTAAAAAATGTAAAGGCCTCTAGGTCTATATGAAATATAATATAAAGGTCTCTAGGCCCAAATGTAACCCTCTTAAAATGTAAGGCATCTAGATCAAATGTAATTCTCTTAAAAATGTAAGGTCACTAGGTCCAAAATGTAATGTTAAAAAAAATATATATATTTTAATAGTTTCAGTTGATGAAGTGTGATGTTTCATAGTGCAATTAAAATTAAAATTCTGTATTTATTATATTTTTATGTCAAAATTAGTTTATATTTTAAATGCAAGTTTTTGTCCTAACAAATAGTTTTCTACTTTAAATATGTGGACTTAATTCATAGAATTGAAGCATACTACAGTATAATACCACAAGAAACAACTTTTTTTTTTTGTCAAACATCACAAGAAAACTACAATATGCATAGAATGTTATCATTTAATATTTAATAAATAAAAGTAATATAGAGTCGGTAAGACCGGCTCAAAATAAAATTTTTTATTGAGGAAGGCAAACCAATCAATGAGATCCACAAGAGTCATTGAGATTTAGTTTTAGAAGACAAATACATATTTGACGGCCATTAATAATCTTATTATGAATCCACATGTATTCTAAAATAAAGCTTTATAAAAATATAGAAGAAACTATATTCCTGTCAACCCAAGAAGAACAAAATATAAAACTTATCTCAGAATATTAGAGGGCTTTTATTTGACTTAAGTAAAGAAATTATGTGTTAAATAATGAGAAAATCGCCGTGACAAAAAAAAAAGAAAAAAAAAAAAAAAAAAAAAAAAAAGGAAAAAAAAAAAAAAAAAAAAAAAAAAAAAAAAAAGAGAAAATCTAATCATGCAAAGAAGAAAGCTTATTGGGCTTCTTATAGTCGTTAATTTAAGGCCCATGTAATCTTTAATGGGCTTTTACTAAGAAGTTAAAAAGCCGAACAAATTGTAACCAAGCCACAAACTTTCATTGCAAGGAAAAAAAAAATCTGAGGAAACCTAGAAAATAGAAGAAAAACTAAAAGCAAATTTAAGCTTGAGGTTTGTCCCACTCGAGTGTCTTCACAACCTCCCAAGTGAAATCAGGATCATCTCTTCCAAAATGTCCATACGCCGCCGTTTTCAAAAACCTTCCATTCCCACCTCTCTTCAAATCCAAGTTAATCGATATCATTCCTGGTCTGAAATCAAAGCTCTCTTTAACAATATTCAGTATCTCCTTATCCGGAATCAACCCTGTTCCATACGTATCAACAAATACAGACAATGGCTCAGGGACTCCAATGGCATATGACACTTGAACAAGAGCTCTACGTGCCATTCCATTAGCCACTACACTCTTTGCAGCTTGTCTCATTATGTAAGCTCCACTTCTGTCAACTTTTGTTGGGTCTTTACCTGAGAAAGCACCTCCTCCATGAGCTCCCCATCCACCGTAAGTGTCTACGATGATCTTACGTCCTGTTAAACCAGTATCACCGTGTGGTCCACCTATCACAAATCTTCCTGATGGGTTGAGATGGAAAATGGTTTTTTCGTCGAGGTATTGCTCTGGGATTATTGGTTTGATTACATGTTCTTTCAGGTCACGAGCTATTTCGTCATTTGTTACAGTTTCATCATGTTGGGTTGAGATGACGACTGTGTGGACACGAATTGGAACCCTTGCGCCATTGTCATCGTAGTACTCGATAGTGACTTGGGTTTTACCATCTGGTCTTAACCAAGGGCAAGTACCATTCTTTCTGACTTCAGTGAGACGAGCACCAAGCTTAGTTGCAAGGACATGGGTCAAAGGCATGAGCTCAGGGGTTTCATCAGTGGCGTAACCAAACATGTGTCCTTGGTCTCCAGCTCCAATGTCTTCTGGACGTTTCGTGAAGTGACCGTGAACACCTTGAGCAATGTCTGGACTCTGTTGTTGAATCTTGACTTCGACTTCGCATTTGTCAGCATCAAGACCAACATCATCAGAGATGTATCCAATGGAGCGGCAAGTGTCACGGACGATCTTCTCGTAGTTAACAGTAGCTTTGGTGGTAATCTCACCAATGACCCTGACTTTGTTGGGCTCAGCGGTTGTCTCACAAGCAACTTTGCTCTCAGGGTCTTGCTCAAGGCAGGCATCAAGAACTGCATCAGATATCTGGTCGCAGAGCTTGTCTGGGTGTCCTTCGTTCACAGATTCGGATGTAAATAGTAAAGTGTCCACCATTTTTCTAGCTATAAGATAAGCAGAAAGATTGAATCATGAACCTCATAAATCATACATGTAGAAGCATTACTATGTTAGATAACTAGAAAAGAAAAGTCTCAACATATCATGATGCCAAATCATTAACCACAGAATAGCAATCTGATTATAAATAAGGCGCAAGCAATTCAACAATTATCAAATCGGAGTATAAACCCTAGAAAAATCTCATATCATTGCAGATTTATCAAATAACTGAGAAAAATCAAATTCGAAAGAGACGAAGAGAAGACGAATCGATAGAAACCGAAAGAGAGAAAGAGTAGACGAAGATTCAGAACCTGCGATAATGGGGCTAATTCAGATATCTCTCGACGGTAATGCTTCAATGCAAAACCTAAACAGAAGAAGGAAGAAACTGGGGACGGTTTGAAGTTGTGAAGGGTGTGGGTATTTATAGGTTGACGGTTGACTTGAGCGCAGATTTTCTTGTTGTGGGGTTAACAATGTATATAGCCATATTTAAAGTCAAATACATAAATAGTAAAATACACAAAGTTTATCTTTAAAAACATGATTATCTTTAAAAACTAGATAATCATCAATAATTATAATTTAAAAATTTATTTTAATGTTTATCCATAATTATTAGTAAGAAACATTCAATTTTTTAACATTTATTTTAATATTTATCTACAATTTTTAGTAACAAATATTCAAAATTTTAACAATTAAAAAAAAATCCAAATAACAATAATTGTATGATAATAATGTTTGTAATAGCAAATTTGATTGCGCAATTTGTTTGTTTCCTTTTTCTGATCTCTGCTAAATCAAATATCAAATGAATCTAATCATTACGAAATCGTATTCGTTGATTATATAATCGAATAAAGTCATGCGAAGGATAATTCAAACATTATTTTATCAACTGTGACTCACGAAATAACAGGATTTTAGAAATCGCACGAAATCCACAACGGCTCATCAAACTGACCTTCAAGCTTATCACCATCTTGACCGTTCAAACTTAACTGACTCAAATCCAATTCATCCACAGTATGCCACGTGGGAGTACCATCTTCATACCCATTCCACGTCAACCTCCTCAATCCCGTTCCGTCCAATTTCACAACGTACAAATCTCCATACGGCTGAAATTGATTCGGTATAGCCACCGGCTCCGCCGTTATTCCACAGAGATTCGCCGTGAAAACTAACCAATCACCGTTCTTATTGAAACTCACGTGATTAACTCTCTCCCTCGATGCTTCCTCTGATCCATCTGGTCCTGCGATTTGAATCCTCCTTAAACCAGAACCGTCAGGCTTCACCACGTAAGCGCCGAATGAATCGGGATTTTCTGGATTGTGACGGTTTGATGAGAATCCGATGAGATCTCCTTTCGGAGACCAACAAGGCATAGTATCGATCCATGGTCCTTCCGTTAACTGTCGTATCTTACATCCATTAGATTCTCCGTTAATGGCGTCTAGAATGTAGAGATTCTTATGACCAGATCTGCCGGATCTAAACACGATTGATTTACCGTCGGGGGAGCAAGATGGAAAAGCGTTGTTCCCAGTGTTCTCTTGAGTCAGAATCTTCACATCACATGGAAGATCTTCGTTATCTGCGGTGAGATCTGATGGATCGAACTTGATTCGAGCTATTTGAACTTTGATTCCTGCTGGTTGAAAGATTGGACCGACAGATGTGTAGATTACATGACGTTCCGTTGGACTCCATGAATTGTAGAAAGCTGTACGGTTTTTGATCAGTGTCCATCGTTTTGAACCGTCTGATTTAGCAACTTTGATTCCACCATTGATGTCGAAATCAGAGTTCAATGCGATTAGATCACCGTTAGGAGATGGTGCTGGAAACGATCCGTTAATTCTGAGCAATCGTAGAGTTTCGATTGGTGAGGCTATGGATTCTATGTTGGGAACAACCGATTCACCTTGAGCTGACTCGCCGCGGAATCGGTGGTAGCCGAGGAACTCAGAATCTGGAGATACGAAAGGGTTGTAATGGTGGAAACTCGGATTGAGTGACTCAGTGACCGGTTGAAACGTTTTGTGTTCTAGGTCATAAATCTCGATGTGACGGTAATTGTGACTCAGTGACCGGTTGAAACGTTTTGTGTTCTAGGTCATAAATCTCGATGTGACGGTAATTTACGCCACGACGTCGAGTTGCGACGGCGATTCGTTTTGAATCATGGAAAGCTGCTGGAGTGAAACAATGGATTCCAGATGGAGTAACTCTGATTGCTACGAAATCATGAAATTCAGTGAAATTTTCCGGTATATCCACCCGGAAAATACTCCACCAACCGTCGTCTGCTTGATGGTGGAAGAAAACAGTAGAATCGCCGGACCAAGTTGGCCATCCTCCTCGCTCACAGATCACCACTCTCGTCTCTGGTTCAGAAGCTTTGAAAACAGTAATACTAGTGTTGATTTCGTGAAATTCACCACCCCAAGAGCGAGATCCATACGACGCAACGGCTAAGAAATTTCCCGATTGAGAAACCGCCGGACTAAAATCAGCTTCGTCTGGTGGAGTGACACGTGTAACTTTTCTCTCTTCGTCTTCAAGTTCCACGGCGTAAAGCGCAGACCAATTCTTGAAATAACGATCAGGTTGTTCATGAGCAGAGATGAAATACAGTCTTTTGTTTTGAGATATAATAGGACGGTCGTGGAAATAGCTTCCCGGAGCTCCGGGAAGTTGCTCAGGGGTAGTTTTACCGGCTCGGGTTCTGTAAATCCTAGCAGAACCGACTCGTTCGGAAATAAAGACGACATCTTCACTGTTATCGTTGACGAATTGAGCGTTGAAGTTAACGGAAACACCGTCTGTTAAACGGCGTTCAACAGAAGTGGCGATGTGGAGTGAGAAGACGTCGAAGCCGTAGTGAGTGCGACCAACGGTGGTGAAGATGATGGTGCCGTTAGGAGTTTCCATTTGCTGGGGATTTGATGATACGGTGGTGGTAAGTGATTGAGGTATTTATAGAAGGTTGATGACGTGGACAAAAAGTTTGACTATTTGACTAAATGTGAACAGAACAAAACTGGTCCGTACGTACGTGCGTAGTGACGTTGCAAAATCTGCAGGAGCCTTATCCTTAAAATTAGGTGGAAAATCGTCGAAGAAGAGATTAAATGTATTCATAATATAGAATGTGACAAATTTGGTTTTGAAGACTACACAGTGGCCAAAAAGTTAAGGAACAGTATGATTTATTTACTTTGATTGTGCAGTGGTTGTTGTAATTTGTAAACTTGTAATGGTGAATTAATTACTCTTAAAACAAAATATGGTCTTAAGAAGTAAATAACAGATTGAACATGTAACTGTTTAAATGAAACTCTAAATCTTATGGCCATTTAGATCTTAATCTTGCAATGTAATAATACAAAGTGTCATTGCAGTTACATATTAATAGTGAAACATCAAGTTAAGAAGCTGCAAGTGAAATTGCCATTGATGAATGTTAATTTCTCAGCTTTGACTACAGAATCTAGAGGAAGAGGAACAAAGGTTTTGTCTGGACCATAGAAGTGAGGGAAGCTATTCACTTCATCCACAGCTTCATAGATTAATCCATCTCCAAGCTGTCCAGAAAAGCATAAAAAATCAACAAATCAATCTCTTATGTTTCAGACGATCTTACAGTTTAAGAATCTACTGACTCACTGTTTTCTTAGACCTAAAACATACCCTAAAGATCATCGAAGTATAAGTTTTGCTTTAGGATTCAAATGAAAAATTAGCAAGTACTTTACAGTTTACATCAGTGTCCATCCTAAGATCATGGTTCTGTTTACTTCCATTTTATAGTCTCTTATATAACTTGGTAAGAACAAGGTTGAAACCTTATAGAACAAAGTCTAGCATCAATCAACATCACGGAGTACACTCATACCATGACAAGCCAGGCTTATGAAGCTTCTTGCTAATTGCTAATCTACTTAAATGTTGAGCTAATCATACCCAAAACTAACGTTCCATAGCCTAACCACTCACATAAACTAATGGATTCCTGATTCCAAATGATCATGTTTATAACCCTCTTATCCACTTCCAAATCAAAGATAAGAGTCAAAATCAATGAACAAACCTTCTTTGGATCGACTTGAAGAAGGTAAAGATTCTCCTTCACATCCAAGAAAAAGTTCTTCAATGTCGATTGTACCTACAAATTAAAGAACCAATTTCGTTACAAAATATCAAAAGTCGAGATTTTTAAGAGAAATCTTAGATTAGAAAAGAGACCTGATCGAGTTTGCTGAGATGAAAACACCCAGTCGACTTATCAAGCTCACCACCAAAAGAAGATCCATTCTTCTGAAACTCTTCCCATTCTTGATCTGTACTGATTCTATAAATGAAATCTTCGTTAGCCATATTTGCAAAGAGATCGATAAAAATCGTTATCTTTAAACTTTGCAGACGCTAAAAGGGGATTCAATCCAATTCTGATTAATAAACCGACATAAACCGAATTTTATGTCTTTACTAAACCGGTATACGCTAAACCGCCTCGTCGTCAATTTCGAAGTTCCAGATATCCAGTATTAAATAATACCTTAGTTTTGGTAAAGAAGTTAAAAGAAGAAAAGCTATCAAAGTTGTGTAAAGATACAATCATGGCGGCGTCAATGGCGAAACCCATCTCAATAACTTCTTTCAGTTCTTATTCTGATCGAAAGAACATATCTTTCTCTTTTGGCATTTCGAGTTGTTCTGGATTTAGACATTCCCGGTCTTCTTGCCGCGATTTGGTGACAAATTCACTGAAGAACACTCGCCTTTTCCCAGTCTTTAGAGCCCAAAACTCTTCTGGTAAGCCAACAAGGAAAGGTTTTTGATTTTTCTTCGATCAATTTGGGTGTTTTTATAGCATTTTTGTTTCTTTATTTTGTAGATTATATACCAGACTCGAAATTTTACAAGGTGGAAGCAATTGTCAGGTAAGCTTTTAAATCTTGTGGTTTCTTTTGTGTTATATACATTATTCTTAAAGTATACGAGAGAAGCTTGTAAATGGGAAAATGTTGCTTCTTTTTTGAACTGATTTCTTCGTTTTCATGTGTGGATGTTGGAATGTAAAAAGGCCATGGAGAATCAAACATGTTTCATCCGTAAGATCTTCCTTCTTCTCATTTTTGATATGTGAAAAAGATTTGAACTTTGCCTTATTACTTCTGGTTTTCTTTATTTGCTCTTATCCAAGAAAACTCTTGCATAAAAAATTTGGCATGAAACTGAAGTTTTCTTGAGGTTTCCAAGAATCTTAAAATTCTGTGAAAATCTTAAGTTTGGAAAATTACTAAGAGTAGAAGTTCTTGTTAGATGCATGCGAAGATTAAACTAGTGAACTCAATAGGACTGGTCAAGTCAAATCTTCTTTCTATAGTTTTTAAAATGTGAATTTGAATGAAGGTCTTAAGGTTCTCTCAGTCTTTGTAGATTCTTGTTTGATCCAACTAAATCTTGAATTTTTCTGTTTCATAATGAAAAACTCAAGGCTTTGCTGAAAATCGGGATCCGAGGTGTTACTGTGTCTGATGTTCGAGGGTTTGGTGCACAAGGAGGTTCCACAGAGCGACATGGTGGTAAGATCTTGAATTCAAGAATTGGTTTTGATTGATTCTTCCTAGAGAACAAAATGTGTTCATGTCTTTCTAAACACTTTGTTGTATTTTCAGGCTCTGAGTTCTCTGAAGACAAGTTTATTGCGAAAGTTAAAATGGAAATTGTCGTTAAGAAAGACCAAGTATGCATATGATAAGTTAAGAAAAAGCGGAACTTTTTAAGTGCCAATATGAGTTTCAACCATTGCTTCTTTCTTGTTGCAGGTGGAATCTGTAATCAACACCATAATTGATGGAGCAAGGACAGGAGAAATTGGTGATGGCAAAATTTTCGGTAATCACAATGAGAGATTATGTTTTCATACATCATAATGCAGAATGAAAATTACTCAGACTGTAACCGTGTCTTGTTTGGTTTATATATACAGTTTTGCCTGTATCAGATGTCATAAGGGTTCGGACAGGTAAAAGCCATTGCCTTTTAAAAGAAAGACACCATTCTTGGCTTGCCTTAAAAATGTTTTAAAATGTTGATACTACATTGCAGGTGAACGTGGTGAGAAAGCTGAGAAGATGACTGGTGATATGCTTTCATCGTCTTAGTAACAAATAGATCTCAATAATGGCGAAATCGTATCAGTCTCTAGTTCTAGTTCAATAATGAAGTGTGTGTTTAGTTCCTGTTAAAAGGATCAAGATGTTGTTTTTAACTGTACATGAAGTATGCAGAAACATCTGTCCTGGTTCTCAAACATCAAAACTCTGTTCCTAATAAAAACTGAAGTCCTTGTTTTTGTATTGGTTATATGAAACAACAAGGTTTTTCAAGAAGGTATGAACTAGACATGGACCCATGGATTTAGAGAGATGGATCTAAAGAGAAGTGTGGCGTTTGGGGTGTTTACAGTATATCTCAAAGCCTCCCTTATGTCATGATTGTTTAAGAACTTGGACAGCTAGTACATGCTCTTAAACTTGCAACAAAACTCAAATACATTAGTACATTACATGTGAGTTTTGACTCTTTTTTGTCTCTGCAACATTCTATGCATTCGTTAGTTGTTAATTAAACTAATAATCTTACTGTTGAATTGGTCAAACATTTGAAGCATATCTTAAGATCCCAATGTAAGGTTAGGCTTTCAATAATCATCTACCTTTCTTTCTGATGACTTAGACTGCTTATTGATTTTTTAATTTAAAATTATATATCAACTACTTAACCGTGGTAATAACTGAAAAAGATTTCCGGTTTAATACCGGTTTTGTAATAACTTTTAACGGCTAAAGTTCGGTTAATTACACTGACAGTGACAATAACGTCTTTTTGTTGGGCTACCGTTAATGTTTGTTTCCGTTAAAGCGGCGTATTTTAGTGTGTGTAGACAAATACGCTCAATTGCGCCGCACGCTTCTCTTCTTTTGTCGCGCATTCAAAATCCGACGATCCGAAAAATAATAGTATATTAAATAGTATCTGACAAATAATTAAAATTATTTAATTTCTGAAAAAGAGAAAAATAGAGAGAGAAAGATGAAGCTTCTACAGTACTATAAGCTGAGTGAAGCCGAAGAAATCTCCGCCGACGGAATTCTTTTCTGGAGCTGAAAATCGTCGGTGAATATGGTGGATTCTCTTTTTGGAATTTTCGAAACTCCATTTATTGATGTAATTATACGGATCCACCGTTGAAAAAATCTCTGAAGAGGTTTTTTGGGTTTAAGGTCTTTTACGTTTCGTATATTCTTGGGATTTCGTTTTCCGCCGTGATTTTGGGGGTTTATGTGTAGATCTGAGGGGTTTTAAGCTAAGAGAAAGTGTCGGTGATGTCGATTTTCTCGCTCGCTAGCTCTTCTGGTAGAGGGGTTTTAAGCTAAGAGAAAGTGTCGGTGATGTCGATTTTCTCGCTCGCTAGCTCTTCTGGTAAGTTCATGTATATCTATTATCTTGTTTTACTGTGTAATTGAAGTGTGATGATCTCGATTTGGAAATTGGAAGAGACGAATTTAGTTTATGGGACCTGTTTCATACCTACTTACTTTGTTTGTATATTTGTTAGGTCACTTTTATTTTGGTTAGTGAGTTTCAAGTTATGATTTAGATTTTGGAATATAATTTGGGTTTGAACTGATCGTACTCGAGGTTTTGGGTTTATAGTTTCTAAATTTGGTACATGATCTTTGCTTTGGACCCAACGTTAGATTATCCAGGCTAAATAAGGCAAAGTAAATTCTACTCATTTTGATTTTGGACCATGCCCTTGTTTCATGAAAAAGGTTTAGTTGAGAAGCTCATTTGGTTGTTTAAAGACATTTTTTAGATATCTTGTTCTGCTAACAGTAAATGTTAACCATCACATGGGGTAGCTATAGTTCAATTCTTGTCTTACCTCATCTCACTGTTTTTAACGATATATCTGTCCCAGGTCCGCAGAGAGATATTGTAGTAATGGCGATGAAAGTGGTGATGTTTGTATATTATGTCGTTTCTCTCGTCAGTGTTCAGTTAGCTGATGCTCTATCTGAAGGACTGTTGATTTCACCAACTTTATCACCTTCAACATCACCAGCTATCTCTAATCTTCCCCTACCAGCTGAATTTCCGCAGTTTCACAGAAAGTATTTTGCACCACAGTATCCTCCACCTTATAGTCGGTTGGTTGCGTCTGTTCGTCCCCCTACCAGCTCACATTTTTCCAAACCTTCCATGAAAAGGAATGCTCAGTCTACTGGAGCCGGCTTTGTTGATATCGCTCCAGCACAAGCTAGTAACAATGCACATCCTAATGCCTTAGCGCAGCCACCTTTGTCCCCTTCAGTTTCAAGTAAGATGTTATCTAATCTCATAATTAAATCAATATTAGCCGTTGAAGGATAATTTCATTTCTTTCTTTTCCCATTTTGTCATTACAATAACATGCTAGTCAAGAATTATTTTGTTTCTTTTTTTGTTATCCTAGATTGTTGCAAACGAGATATGGTGCTTAAACGGGGAAGTATTGGTTGCCACTGCGTCTATCCTATAAAGCTGGACATCCTTCTCTTAAATGTTTCAGAAACTCCTAGTTGGAACATGTTTCTGACCGAATTTGCCACCCAGCTTGGTCTCCTACCTCACCAAATCGAGCTAATCAACTTCTATGTTTTAGACTTATCAAGGATGAACATATCGATGGATATCACCCCTGAGTCTGGAATTAGTTTTTCAGCGAGCCAGGCATCAGCAATAAACTCTTCGCTCATCAGGCACAAGATTCAGTTGAACCCTAGTATGGTGGGAGATTACAAACTTTTAAACCTTACTTGGTTTCAGGCCCCTGCACCTTCTCCAGGTAAAATACTTTCTACGATTGTATGAGGGCAAGAATTCCATTGTCCCATCAATTCTGCACATTTGAGTTCACATCTGTGGTTAAAGTTTCATCACACTCATGTATAGCATATCCATAGTTTTCTTTGTTAACTATAACAACTCCCAAATTCCTGACATTTTCATTAACATAAGTGTTAATATGTTTGCAGCACCTTTATTGGCTTCTTCACCTCATAATGCACCATCTCAAGGATCCTCAGCATCTAAGTCAGTAAGATCTCCAGGGAAAAAGAGGCATCCCAATCTTATTCTTATCTTTGCTATAGCCAGTGGTGTGCTTATACTTGCCATAATCTCTGTGCTTGTTATTTGTTCCCGCGCACTCCGAGAAGAGAAAGCTCCTGATCCTCACAAACAAACTGGTATGTACCCTTCCCAATACAAGATTTTAACCCTTTCGTGTTATGCTGATGTCTGTTCAGAACACATGAATCATGTGAACCGTACATTGGAAAGCTAGCATAAATATGAAGAAAATATGAGCTTTTGTCGTTATTTGTCTTGATCTCTCATTTGGCCTTGTGTAAAAGCCAATAGACCTTAGGAATCAAACAAAAGGGTTGTAATCATGGCCATACATAGAAGAATGATTCTTCTCGATGATATAAGTTATTCTCGTAAATCCAGGCCGTTTAAACCTTGTTCTAGTAAAAAACGTGATTGAATCTTCAAGTTATTCTCGTAAATCCAGGCCGTTTAAACCTTGTTCTAGTAAAAAACGTGATTGAATCTTCCCTCTTTCAGTAAAACCAAGGAACATAGACGCTGGTGCACTAGGTGGATCTCTTCCTCACCCAGCAAGTACACGGTTTCTGTCATATGAAGAACTCAAGGAGGCAACTAGCAATTTTGAATCGTCTAGCATTCTAGGGGAAGGTGGCTTTGGCAAGGTTTACAGAGGCATCTTAGCCGATGGTACTGCTGTAGCAATTAAGAAGCTATCAAGTGGAGGACCACAAGGCAATAAAGAATTCCAGGTGGAGATAGATATGCTTAGCCGTCTTCATCATCGTAATCTTGTGAAACTTGTGGGTTACTATAGCAGTCGAGATTCTTCTCAGCACCTACTTTGTTATGAACTTGTTCCAAATGGCAGCCTCGAGGCATGGCTCCATGGTAATATCTACTCTTCGCTTCCCTCTCTACCTATTTTAAGATCTGACATTACCAAAATAAGTTATCCTAAACTGTCCATGTTTATGTTTCAGGGCCTCTTGGGTTGAACTGTCCCCTTGATTGGGACACCAGAATGAAGATTGCACTTGATGCTGCAAGAGGACTTGCATACCTTCATGAAGACTCGCAACCATCGGTTATACACAGAGATTTCAAAGCCTCTAACATACTCCTCGAGAACACCTTCATGAAGACTCGCAACCATCGGTTATACACAGAGATTTCAAAGCCTCTAACATACTCCTCGAGAACAACTTCAACGCCAAAGTTGCAGATTTCGGCTTAGCCAAACAAGCTCCTGAAGGCAGGGGTAATCACTTATCTACACGTGTTATGGGCACATTTGGGTAAGCTCTCATCCCTCTCAAAACTTTTCATATCCACCATTTAGTTCTGCCTTTTCAAATCCCACATCTTTTTACAGGTATGTAGCGCCCGAATATGCAATGACGGGACACTTACTCGTGAAGAGCGATGTTTATAGT
The DNA here is from genome assembly GCA_036630335.1 of Physaria fendleri. Lineage (NCBI taxonomy): Eukaryota > Viridiplantae > Streptophyta > Magnoliopsida > Brassicales > Brassicaceae > Physaria > Physaria fendleri. The sequence goes on along the minus strand of CM071721.1, from coordinate 14,413,308 downwards.
TACGGAGTGGTCCTTCTGGAGTTGTTAACTGGTAGAAAACCTGTGGATATGTCACAACCTTCAGGTCAAGAAAACCTCGTCACTTGGACGAGACCAATTCTCAGAGACAAAGACCGATTAGAAGAATTAGTCGATTCAAGACTGGAAAACAAATACCCAAAAGAAGATTTCATAAGAGTCTGCACAATAGCTGCAGCTTGTGTTGCACCTGAAGCTAGCCAGAGACCAACGATGGGTGAAGTGGTTCAGTCACTTAAAATGGTACAAAGAGTCGTCGAGTATCAAGATCCAGTTTTAAACAGTTCTAATAAAGCACGTCCTAATCGGAGACAATCATCAGCTACGTTAGAGTCAGAAGCAACATCATCTATGTTCTCTTCTGGTCCTTATTCAGGACTAAGTGCTTTTGATAATGAAAATATTACAAGAACAACTGTTTTCTCTGAAGATCTTCACGAAGGTCGATGATGATACTACTTGTTTTCTTCTTCTTCTTCGTAATCTCCCTTGTTTTGTTTTCATTTCGAGCAGAGAATCTTCGAGTTTGGGACATTATTACATCTCTTTGGATTTTAGGTTCTCTTTCTTTGAGGATACAGTTTTGTATATATGTTTCTTATTTCTTTAATTAATCAATATGAAATTGAAATGAAGTCTTCTCTACATTTATATCAGATGCAAGTAAAAATAGTCAAAGCTTCTATTTTATAATCCAAAAAAGAGAAATCAGGATTATGATAATATAAGACAAATATTTGTCTAAATGTTGCTCTGATCTTCGACATATGTTGCAGGTAATACTTTACTCCAGAACCAATGTTTACTCCACAAGAGGCTCATCTCTTCAATAGGTACTCCTTTGGTTTCAGGCAACAGAAAATAGACAAAGACGGTCATCACAGTGATCCAACCAGCAAAGAAGATGAAGATTCCAAACTTGAATGCACAGAGAAGAGCCAAGAAAGCTTGAGCTATTACAAAAGTGAAGAAAAGATTCACAGCAACTGTTATACTTTGTCCAGCTGAACGAGTCTCTAATGGAAAGATTTCGCTCGGTATAGTCCAACCAAGAGGACCCCAAGACCATCCAAATGCTATAACAAAGAGACATATGAAGATCACTACAATGATTGAGTAGCCTCTTGATAGTTCTTGATTCTCTCCAAATTTCAATCCCAAGATCACTGAGACTATCACTTGACATATTATCATTTGTATTCCTCCACTTATCAGAAGAACTCTTCTTCCTAATCTATCTACTAATGATATTGATATCAATGTTGAGAGGACAAGAACAGCTCCTGTTAAAGCTGATGAGTAGAGAGATGCATTTCCTCCAAATCCCATTGTCTGAAACAGAACAGGCGCGTAGAAGAGTATTGAGTTTATACCTGTGAGAATCTGAAACATTGGCATGAAAATCGCCATTACTAGCTGCGGTCTATGTTGTTTCTGTAAGATGTTTCTGAAAGGATGTTTAATGGAGTTTGCAAGTTCACTTGCATCTACCATGTCTTGAAACTCAGCATTGATGTTTTTTGTTCCTCTTAGTTTCTCTAAGACATGTCTACCTCTCTCTTTTAGTCCTCTTTCGACTAAACTGTTAGGTGTTTCGGGTAAGAAAAACCCGCCAAGTGTCATAAGTAAAGCAGGAAAAGCAGCTAAACCAAGAGAGAGTCTCCATCCCCATGGCTTAAGCTGTTGAGTACCATAATTCACCATATTAGCTGTGAATATCCCAAGAGTTGTAGCTAACTGAAACATCATGTTCAAACCACCTCGTAGATGAGTTGGTGCCACTTCTGATAAATACAAAGGAACTGCCTGTAAAAAACAATCATATTGCGTTCAGACCATAACACATTCACTCTGAATCAGTCTCATACCAAAGATCTTTACTAAGGAGATAACTTTTAGCATTATAGATGAGATTTCAATTAAGGGCTAACCTGATTTCCAAATCCAATGCCAATACCAAGCAAGATCCTACCAGCAAGAAGCATAGCTAAGGTAACAGCTCCAGCATTCAAACCAGCTCCAATAAGAAAACTGATTCCACCACAAACAATACTAGCACGTCGTCCATACTTTCTAGTAATGATTGAAGCCACGAGAGTAGAAACCAAACCAGCAAAATAGAGTGAAGAAGTGAAAGCAGCTAATCCTTGATTATCATATTTACAGTAATTACTTTCATGAGCAAGTTTCTTCTTTTCAAAAACCTTATGAAAAAACTCCTTAAGAAAGTCATCATTGGAGGTAACTCCACCTTCAAACAAAAACCCATTTCAGCCATTTGATTACAAAGATGAAGAAAGAAAGAAGAAAGAAGAAGAAGAACCTGAAATTCCAATGTCATAGCCAAAGATGGATCCACCAATGGCTGCAACAAGACAAGCGATTATGACATAACTAGTTACTTTTCCTTGGTATTGTTCTGCTCTCTCCTTAGCCACACCTGTCGGAACAAATGACCCTCCTGCCATTTTCTTCTTCTTCTTAAGAGTTTGCTGTAAAGGTTGAGTTTTGCTTCTTCTTCTTGTTAAGAGTTTTGCTGTAAAGGTTGATTTTTGTTGGTACTCAGAATCTAAGAGACTAAAGAAACAAAAAGGGTATATACATTGAACATATTCATGTTTGTGAGATTCAGTTTTGGTTTAGGTTTTTGGGAGAAATGAAAGTGACGTTTTCCACAATTTATGACTTTTGATAGTTACGTTTGGATTGTTGTTCGGTACATTCTTGTTTGTATTCGAATTATGTTTAACAACTAAGAGTTGTCATTATCTTAACCTTATCTCTTCAAAATTAAAATTTTAATATTTAATATTTTTTTTTTTCTTTTGCAAAATCTTTGTAACCATTGGAATTGTATAAGGATATTCTATTTAATATTAGAAGATTTTTTTAAAAAAATTAAAAATAGAGAGATTTTTTACCTTTTGTATTTTCTTATTTTTATTTGTTTTAAAAGGGGTATTGTCGACATTATGGGATCTATAAATTCATAAATCAAACTGAAACCAATAAAAATGAAAATATAATAGATTGTGTAACCAATATTTACTTGGCATTTTCAAGTAAATTCTCACAAAAAATTTTAAAAAAAATCCGATCTCCATTGAAAAAATAAATAAATAAAATACTATGTAAATTCTCACAAAAGAAGATATCAAATCTCCATTCAAAAATAATAAAAAATAAAATATATTAGATTTTTTTTTGGGTAATTTAAATATTTGTTGGAGAGCAAAATACATTATGTAACTTAAGAGTTAAGACTTTAAAATTTAAATAATTGTTTTGTGGGTTTGGGAAAAGTTAATGCTTGTGGGTTTATAGGCCCGAAGGCCCATTTATTTGTCTTGTAAAATACTTCTTACAGTCCAACTTATTTGGGCCATTGGGCCAATGAGTATTGTGTTATGTGGGTCAATAATTCATATGATCTTAGGTACAAATTGAACTTTTTAATGACTTGGAATACAAGTTGATGTTTCGATTATCAAACATTCTGAAAATGTTACCGCAAGTACTGTGACTGATCAGGTATCATGGGACTGATCTTTCTGGATGAACTCCAAAGCCTGATCTTTTGAAATAACATTCACAATACTCACTCTGTTCTGATGAATTACTCCATATACCTTATCAGCAACTCTCACTAACTCCGGACGAAATGTTGTGGTTATGAACTGCGTGCCACAATCATCAGCTAGACGACGAATCAAGTTTCCCACAGCGGTTCGATACTGAGTATCAAGTGCTGCATCAATCTCATCAAATAGATAGAATGGTGCAGGATCACATCGTTGAATGGCAAAGATTAACGCAAGAGCAGCAACAGTCTTTTGGCCTCCTGATAATTGTTTCATTGATTGTGTCTCCCCTTGACCAGTAAATGATACCTTCACTCTTACACCAAGGTACTTCCCAACAAGCCTTCCCTCTGCATCATCTTCATCATCATGACCATGATCCTTTAATTTCTTCATGAGAAGCTGACCATATCCACCTTGCACTAGCTCAGAGAATACCTCCTTGAAGTGATGTGCAACTCCTTTGAAAGTACGTTCTATTGATTCGTCTTTCCTCTGATCAAGAAGTGTTATCAGTTGTTTAATTTTCTGCAGAAACGTTATGTGTCAGTCTAAACAGTTAGGAAAAGTGTATGTAACTTCTCATTAATTTACCTCATCTCCTGCATCAAGTTCTGCTTGTCGATTCTCAAGTTCTTCTCGTTGTTCTGTGAAATTTACATATTGATCAAGTGCCTTCTTGTTAACATGGCTGAATTGTTGCAGCTGTTCCTTGCACTGGTGTAGCATCTTCTGCAGCTCCTTGATATTTTTTCGTCTATACTTGTCAAATGCTTCAGACGACAATGGACCTAATCCCGTAATCTTCTTAGTATACTCATCTTGCTTAGCAATGAGTGTGTTACGACGGCTAAATAGTTCCTCCAACTCTTGCAGTGTCCTGTGACAATCATCTTCTATTGTCTTTAACTTTGCTTTCTCATCTTTAATTTTCTTGACTTGCTTTTCCTTCTCGTCAATGCTGTCACAGAGACTTTTGAGCTCTTTTGCAGCCTCATTAACCAACTTTTTTGCATCATCAAGTTCTTCTTGTGCTCTAGGCAAACTATCATCATCGATGGAAGCTATAGTAGCCTCTAAATCATTTATTCTCCTCTTTAAGTTGGTAGCCAAATTAGTCTCCAACTCTGCTTTTCTTGTCTCCTTCTCAATACGGTCTATCTTGCATGCATGATGCTCTTCCTTAAGATCCTTAATTTCGTGGTTTAATCGCAAGAATTGGTCACTTTCTTCTTGAGTTAGGTGATCCACAAGTTCTGTTCCCATTTCAGCTTCCTTCATAGCCATGCTGGATTTAACCTGTTCAATTTGTGTTCTAATATCACCTAATGATTTCTCCTTATTTTCAAGAGCTTTACATATCGCATCCTTCTGCTTATTCGCATTACCTGTCTCTTGCTTAAGTTGCTCCACCTGTAATTTGCACTGCCTCCAGTCTGCTTCAAGTCTCTGCTGCTCAGTAACAAACTGTGTAATCTTCTGATCTATCACTTGCAGCTCCCTTTTAACATCCTCCAATTCCTTCTCCTTAGCATTTATAGACTTTGTATTTTGTTTTATGATATTCATGAATCTCAATTTGGACCGCCTGTGGTCATAGAATCCACCTGTCATACCACCTTTTCTGCTCACCTGATCACCTTCCATAGTTATGCAATCAAGGCCATGGCTCTTAGCAACTCTTGTTGCAACATTCAGCTCTTTACATACTACTGTTCTACCAAAAACCTGAGCCAATGCTGGTGCATACTTAGGGTCGTACTTTAACTTTTTTAGCAGAGGTATTGCATCAGAATCTTGTGGAAAGTTTACATGAGGCGCCTTTACCCGATTTAAAGGTATGAAGGTCACTCGTCCGCCTTTTAGAGAATTCAGGTGTCTGATTATCTTGGTTGAAATATCATCATTCTCAACTACCACATGAAATAGGCTATTTCCAGCAGTGACTTCAACTGCAGTGAAAAACTTTTCATTGCAATCAACCAACTCAATAAGTGGACCAAAAACTCCATTGATCCTATACTCAGCGCAAAACCGTCGAATAGAGTTCAGCCCACGCCTCACATCTCCTGGAGTTGCATGATCAAGGTTATTCTTTGCTTGTTCAAGTTCCGTTTTCAACTTCTCAATTTCAGAAGATAGTTGGCTTTCTTCTCCCCATTTTTCCTTTCTTTTCCTTTGTTCTTCATCTCTCTCCCTCTTCTTAATACTGAATAGTTCATAGGAATTGGAAATCTGAGATTCCAATTCACGAATTTTAACTTCATGTTTCTTGATGTGTCCATTGTGCGCTGTAATGTCAGTATTGAGGCGAAGAATCTCATCCTGAAGTTTTTGGTCTTGAGCCATATTGGAGTCAAGAACACGTTTAAGAACTTCAATCTCCTTTCGGAGCCATTCGTCTCGGGCAGCCTTGTTTGAAAATTGAGTTGAACGGCCCTGTTTCTGGTAAAGAATGTTAAGTTCCTTTTCCAGCTCCATGATTCCTTTTGCTGTCTGCTTCTCCTTGTTAAGTTGACTTTCATATAAAGGCTTAATCGCCTCCAGCTCCTCTTTAGAAACCTGCATTTCTTCTTTCACCATATTAAGCTGCTCAAGTGCATCATTCTTAGACTGTATATTTCGAGCAATTCGATCCTCAAAGTCCTTTACATCAAGCTCCAGCCTTGTTTTTTGAGCTTCAACAACCTCTTTCTCTTTATATAACGTCTGAAGCTCCTTTGTCAGCCCTTTCAATGACTCATCTAAAGACTTAGAGTCTTCCTGTGCCTTCTCAACTCTATCATACCTTTTTGTAGATTCTTCAGATGCCTTAGTTCGTGCAACTTCTACCCGTTCTAGTTCCGCCCGAGTATCCTGAAGCTCTTTGTCATAAATGGTGTATTCCAGTGATTTTCTCTGCTTGTCAAGTTGTTGATATTTCCCAAGTTCTTCTTTCTCTTCATCCAATTCCTTTAGTCTTTCATCCAAAGAGTGAACAACTTCAATGTTCTGTTTCCGTTTATTCTCGTTCTCCTCCATGATTTTTAAACTCTCACGACGCCTCTCCTCATAAACACTACTACCACCTATCTCTTTTAACAAATCCAACCGTTCAACATCTTTCATCAATGTTAATAAAGCTATCTTTCCTTGTTGAACAACATAGTAAGGATTAGAACGAGAAAATCCAGCACTCTCTAATAAACTCATAACTTCACCTTTTGTAATGTGTTTCCCATCCAAGAAATAATCATCTTTCTTGAAACCAAATGTTCGTCGCAACCTAATTTCTTCCTTATCAATCGGAAACCTGTTATCAGAATTATCAAACACGATCTCTACAAACGCAGACACAACTTGATGACCAGCACCTTCATGGAGTAAGGCACGCCTTTCTTCACTCCGTAGATTCTGGAAAATGTCACTCAATACGAAACGAATTGCGTGGAAGAAATTGCTTTTCCCAGAACCATTAGCCCCGATAACACAGTTTACCTTAGGGCTGAAACTTTCAGTAGCAATTTGCTCTTTGTAACTCTTAAATCCTTCGATTATAAACTGCTTGATATACATCGCAAAACCTAACACTAGTGTTGCCGTAAGTAACCAGAGATTGAAGAAGAAGAAGAAGATTTGATTTATGAGATTTTCAATATGTTTCGATACAAGGGTTCAGCAGATTATAAAGAAGCAACGGTTTTAATAGGGACCGTTGTTAATAAACACGTGTCACGATCTGAAGATAACACGACTATATAGCTAGAGAGTCTTCGATAATGAGACTTCATCTGAAACCTTAGTATAAATATTAATTTTGATATTAAAAAATATCTATTACTAATTAATTATGTTCAAATAAATAAGAGATGAAAAACAATATATATATAAATATATTATCTTGTTAAAAATATTTAATCAAATTCTTGGTAGATATTATTTAACCAAAATATTAAGGAAATATTGTAGCAAATCGTGGTGAAATTATTTGACCGAGATACTTTCAGAATAAAAATAAATATTTATTATTCTTTTTAAGAAATGTGATATAATATTTAGATGTTTCACTTATATTTGTATATTTATTTGGTTATTTCTATTTTTATAGGTTAATTAGCAAAATATCTCCTACTAAAATAACACAATATGTGATACAATACTTTTTTTTTTACATAAGTTTATATATTTATTTGGTTATTTCTATTTTTTTTTTAGGTTAATTAGCAAAATAGCAATACCATTATTGTTGTACATTTAATAGTATTAGTCACTACATAAAAAAATATAATAACTTTAATCAAATTTATTCTAATCTTATTATATAATCTTATTATATAAAGCTGGGTTGGAGTGATGTGAGCGTGCCACGTGTCAAACGCGATAATTAGAGAGATCGCGACACGTAGCACTTCACGTTGATCCGATCGTTGATTTTAAAATTTTTTAATTATGTTAATTTCCTAATTTAATTATATTAAATTATTATTACGATTATATTAAAATTCCAAAAAAATATATCATAATAGATATATTTTGAAAAAGTAAACTATATATTCTATTACAAATTTCAATTTTTTAACAAACAGAATAAGATATATTCCAAAATTGTAAATATTACAAATAGCATTAAGAAATTAGAAATAAACATGTTAAAATTTAGGATTTTATCATATATTTCATTACCAAATGTGAAAACTCTAAATTTCTATTTCTCTAAATTCTTAACATCAATGATATTTAAAATTTCTATTTCTCTTAATTTTTTTACATTGACATTCCCTCTTTCTCCAACTCTATTTATAGTGGTTGATATAGATAAACAAGTTCTAAGTTGTAACCTCATTCCTTCAAATCTTTTTTAGGTTTTCAAAAGATGGTTAGTTTCTTTTTTCCTTTTTTCCTAATGAACAAAAGATAAATGCAACTATGCAAATTCAATGAATGAGTTTTCTTATTTTA
>CM071721.1:14304063-14315071 GCA_036630335.1 Physaria fendleri | reverse complement strand
AATTTTTTTTTTTTTTTTTTTTTCACCATAAAGGACCCTATAATTTATTAGGGGATTATAAACAACAAAACAACAGAAAAGGAGCCTTCACCAACAGCCGCAGATGACGAACAGTGCCCGGAGATTCTAAATGGGGAATTCAAAGGTTTGACGGAGTTTCATTTCCTAAGCCTTTCCCTGCTTTGATATGCCCAGTAGTTTGTATTGATCTGTGTCTGTCGCAAAATGAAATCGGAAAAGGAAAAGACAGTGATTTACCGGACGAACTGATTTACCTCCCCGACAGACTCCAGCGTCGGACGTGACGAAGATTCTAAATCGGCAATTCAAAGGTTTGACGGAGTTTAATTTCGTTTGCCTCTGTCTGCTTTGATATCCCCAGTAGTTAGTTTGTATTGATCTGCGTCTGTCACAAAATGAAATCGGAAAAAGAAAAGACGGTGATAGATGGTTCTAGAGACATTATCAGTAGTTTACCGGACGAACTGATTTGTCACATCTTATCTTTCCTTCCAACAAAAGTAGCTGCTTCGACCTCTGTTCTTGCCAAAAGGTGGAAGCTTTTGTTTGCTTTTGTACCCAATCTTTACTTTGACGACGATTTATATTTCCATCCTGCAACCACTCGCGAAAGGAGAAACAATTGTGCAAGTTTTAGGCATTTTGTGGATAGAGTATTGGATTTGCAAGGGAAATTGAAAGCTCCATTGAACAGATTCCATCTTAAGTATAGACATGGTCTTATTGATTTCTCGGTGTTTCATTGGATGTCTGAAGTTTTGAAACGCAATGTGTTAGAAATTGATCTGTACATCCCCATAGCTAGTGGTCTGCCTTCAAATATCTTTGTGAGCAATACATTAGTTAGATTGAAGATGAAGTTTAAATATTGTGTCATATTTAATGAATACTGTGGTTTTTATCTTCCGAAGCTTAAGACGCTCCATCTTGATTTTTTTCGGATAGAAACCGATACATTTAACAAGCTTCTTTCTGGTTGTCACGCTCTTGAAGAATTATTGTTGGTCAATTTGAAGTTGGATAAGTTTTCAATATCTGGACGATGTCCTGTGACTTTGTCTATCCCAAGCCTGGCAATACCGGTATTCGACAACCTAGTCGAGTTAACTATCAAGACCTCAACATTTGTAGAATGGGAAATACCGGTATTCGACAACCTAGTCGAGTTAACTATCAAGACCTCAACATTTGTAGAATGGGAAATATTGCCATATCTACTCAAGAGTTGTCCAAGTCTACAAACCTTGGTCTTCGAGGAAATGTATTGCGAAAATGATAATGTTTGGAGGGTAGTGAAGATGGATGTCTGTACTTGCCTATCATTAAGTAAGGTGAAGGTTCTAAAGATATTGAACTTTGGCGAATATGATGGCGATCCTTGTTATCAAGATGATCCTGATGGATATTGTCACGAAGATCATGTTGTATCGAACCAGATACAGTGTGTCAAGCTCTTCCTAGAGACAATCCCGGGTCTTGAGCAAGTGATATTGTTTTACAATACACCAGATGTTAAAGATGTGATGGAAGTATGCAGGAAACTTGAGAAGCTTCCTCGAGTAGCTTCTGGTAATTGTAATGTCCAACTAAAAAAACCTCAGCTTATCAAATTCATCATCTACTTGGACTAAACGAGGTACTCATCTTTAGAAGATTGTTCTTGTGGTTTCTAAACCATGGACATGTCTCAGACGAAAAGATCTAATAAACTCAATCTATGATTCTCTTGTTTCTGCCATTTCTTCTTGCTTTATAGTGTGACTTGAGTTTTTATTTTCTCTTGTTTCTGCCATTTCTTCTTGCTTTATAGTGTGACTTGAGTTTTTATTATTGATTCTTCCACCATCACCTGGGCATTTCAAACCCACTCTATCGAATTTGATGGTCCTAAAAAGTGTAGGGAACTTGGTACAATGGTCTAGAACGGTTTGGTTGGTTTGAGATCCTGTCTTGAAGGGTCAACGAACATTGTTAGTTGGGATAATAATCTCAAATGTCCCTCTACTTGAAAAACAAATCTAATATGCCCAGGGAGTAAACTGGAGATTTTGGTCTTGGACTAAGGTCATAATAGTAAGGCTTTGCAGGTTTGTAAAAAAAAAAATATGGTTTTAATACACATAATACTAATTTTAATATGAACTATCTACAAATTCGAAATCACTAATTCACTATTCAAGTTAATACAAATTCTGCCCAACTTCATTGGTTATCAAAAAGAAACGAGTTGATATCTAAATATGAATGCATATTATTAATATAATCAGTTTGGTCGGTGTAGAGATCTGACCAGTTCACTTATTTATTACCGGACGTTATGACAACCTGCTTTTGTATGTATTCCATACTTCCATGCTAATTAATTCGAACTTAATCACTAAGTACAAATTCATTTACAAAAAAAAACGACTATATTCACTGTTTTGTCGCATTATTCCCCTACACGTAATAGTATAATACAGTATTTAATTAAAGTAACATTATTACATTATAAAATATCAGCAAGTTGCACACCAAGTCACCAACTCTAATCGATGAATATGCAAATTCGAAATCACTAATTCACTATTCAAGTTAATACAAATTCTGCCCAACTTCATTGGTTATCAAAAAGAAACGAGTTGATATCTAAATATGAATGCATATTATTAATATAATCAGTTTGGTCGGTGTAGAGATCTGACCAGTTCACTTATTTATTACCGGACGTTATGACAACCTGCTTTTGTATGTATTCCATACTTCCATGCTAATTAATTCGAACTTAATCACTAAGTACAAATTCATTTACAAAAAAAAACGACTATATTCACTGTTTTGTCGCATTATTCCCCTACACGTAATAGTATAATACAGTATTTAATTAAAGTAACATTATTACATTATAAAATATCAGCAAGTTGCACACCAAGTCACCAACTCTAATCGATGAATATGACTTTATCACTAACTAAAAAAGTTCAAAAGATGTGAATATGTAACTTTCATTATCAGTAATTACAAATATAATATCTTCAAAAATATCACTAAGCTACCGACATGGTCAGGTCACTTGCCAACAAAAAGAAACGAGTTGATATCTAAATATGTGTGCATATATTATTAATATAATCAGTTAGGTCGGTGTAGAGATCTGACCAGTTTACTTATTTATTACCGGACGTTATGACAACCTGCTTTTGTATGTATTCCAAACTTCCATGCTAATTAATTCGAACTTAATCACTAAGTACAAATTAATTTACAAAAAAAAAACAACTATATTCACTGTTTTGTCGCATTATTCCCCAACACTTAATAGTATAATACAGTATTTAATTAAAGTGCATTATTACATTATAAAATATCAGCAAGTTGCACACCAAGTCACCAACTCTAATCGATGAATATGACTTTATCACTAACTAAAAAAGTTCAAAAGATGTGAATATGTAACTTTCATTTTCAGTAATTACAAATATAATATCTTCAAAAAATATCACTAAGCTACCGACGTGGTCACTAATAAATATGTGGTTCTCAAACTTTCAAATTCTAATCCTTCTTACCCTAACTTTCAAAACCTTATCATAGTTATAAACTGATTGACCAGAAAAGTGATAAACATAATATCTTTTAACTTTCTGTAATAGTGTAGAGTTAGACCACAATATTTTTATTTCACTCTATTTTTGTAAACCATGATATATGATGATTATTAATTATTTTAAACTTGTAGCTTAATAACCAATAACTCCAATATTTTTGGAAAGTTGGACTATTCAAGGCGAAAACTATGTATTTAGTCTTGAAACTATCGACATCATACCATATAGTCATGAATTTTTGCTATATTGCACGTTGGCCCCAATTGAAAATTTTGACAGCAATTTGACCATCGGACTTTATTTTGTTCGATTTTCGATCAACCAATACGGAACGAAATTATCATATTAAGTTTTGAATTGGGGTGAAATTGCTGTCACGAAATTATCATATTAAGTTTTGAATTGGGGTGAAATTGCTGTCTTACTTTCAATTTGGGATCAATTGGAACGTCAAATTTTCCAGTGAAGGATAATTACAAGATTCTAAAGATCTGGAACTATATGGTGTGACATCGATAGTTTCGGAGTTAAATACATCGTTTCCCATAAATTTTAGATTTATATGGAAAAAATGAATCAACCACTACGATCACCTTAAATTATTATGGAGTATTTTTTGGTTGAGCCTTCAAAATCTTAAATATTTCCAAAACAAAAATCTCATTTAATTATAGATTCAAATATAATTATAGATTCAAATATCTGTAGCGTGACAAAATAAAAACAATTTTCATTGATTTGCTTATTACATAAATTTCAACGACAATAACACACTACCCAATACCAAAAAAATTACACAGTAAAACACTGACACGTGTCAAACCATGTGCAGATATGTATGTAAACCCATCATGTCTTCATCACTTTCTCTTCCTTAACTCTCTCTGCATTCACAAACCTCTCCAGACCAAACAAAACCTCAAGAAAAATGAGAACAAGCAACCATCTAATAGGTCTAGTAAACTTCCTAACATTCCTCCTCTCAATCCCAATCCTAGGAGGTGGAATATGGTTAAGCAGCAAAGCTAACTCAACAGATTGTTTAAGATTCCTTCAATGGCCACTCATAGTCATAGGAATCTCAATCATGGTTGTTTCTTTAGCTGGTTTTGCTGGTGCTTGTTACCGTAACAAGTTTCTTATGTGGCTTTACTTAGTTGTTATGCTTCTTGTCATAGCTGCTTTGATTGGTTTTATTATTTTTGCTTATGCTGTTACTGATAAAGGATCTGGTAGAAGGGTGCTTAATAGGAGTTATCTTGATTATTATCTTGAAGATTATTCTGGTTGGTTGAAAGATCGGGTTTCGGATGATGGGTATTGGGGTAAGATTAGTTCTTGTGTAAGAGATTCTGGAGCTTGTAGAAAAATTGGAAGGAGTTTTAATGGTGTTTATTGGGGTAAGATTAGTTCTTGTGTAAGAGATTCTGGAGCTTGTAGAAAAATTGGAAGGAGTTTTAATGGTGTTCCTGAAACTGCTGATATGTTCTTCCTTAGAAGTCTTAGCCCTGTTGAGGTAACTTTTTTTTTTCATCATTATTATTATTTTTTTTAAAAGAACTTTATTTAATTCTTTTTCTTGAAAAAAGATAAAAAAGTGATTAAATCTGTGGTGGGTTTGGCAAAAAGATTTATTATTTTTTTGTAAACTTTTTTTGTTAATTTATCTACAAAAAAATTTCAAAATTTTTGTATTTTGAAATTTTTTATGGTAAAAAATTATATTTTTGTACAAACCTTGCTTTAACATTTTTTAAAAAATATTTTTATAAATATTAGGGATTGATTTTTCTTCAGATAATGAACTTTGGTGCTCCATGTGTTCAAGATCTATATGATGAGAGTCTCAATTATTGAAAAGATAAATATTATAAATGGATAAACTTTATTTATAATTAAGGTAGTTGACTATGACTATGCATGTGTGTAGATCTGATTCAGCTTTGTCTCCCTCTTTACTCCAGCAAATTTATAATAATAATAACTACAGATAATAAATTCTATTAATATATTTGACCTGGTTGTTGTTATGTGAAGCCATAAATGGTAGTCCCATTTTGATTTTATTGTTTAGGTTTTTATCCTTAGTGGCCAGGTATATTTCTGCAAATTTTCTGGCCATTGCAGTTTTGTTTTGGTATATGAAATTTTCTGGCCATTGCAGTTTTGTTTTGGTATATGTTTCAAATCTATTATTGGCTTTTGGACAGACCCAAAAAAGTATACAACTTTTAGAAGATAATTTCTCTTTATTGTATTTTATGATTATTATTTTATTAAAGTGAACATGATTGTACTCAATTAACATGTGAGTAACAAAAAATATGATGAAGATGCATGTAATGTTTTAAAGTGTAGTTGTTGAAGTGCTTGTTTTGTCATAAATTCATGAATCTAGAATACTCTGTTTTGTTTGCTTTCCTCATCAAAGATTCTTTTGTTATTTATACTTTTACACTGTTACTTATGTGTTCAATATTTTTTAACAATTTCTAAGTGTATTTGCTTGACTTGCTTATAAAAATTGATATGTAATGGTTATAACTTTGCAGTCAGGTTGTTGCAAGCCACCAACAGATTGTGGATTTTCATATGTCAATGAGACAGGATGGGACACAAGAGGAGGGATGATAGGACCAAACCAAGACTGTATGGTATGGAGCAATGACCAAACCATGTTATGTTATCAATGTAGCTCTTGTAAAGCTGGTGTGCTTGGGAGCTTGAAGAAGAGTTGGAGAAAAGTGTCAGTGATTAACATTGTGGTGCTTATCATTCTTGTTATCTTCTATGTGATCAGTGATTAACATTGTGGTGCTTATCATTCTTGTTATCTTCTATGTGATAGCTTATGCAGCTTATAGGAATGTTAAGAGGATTGATAATGATGAACCTGTTGGTGAAGCTAGGATGACAAAATCACATCCTAGTCATTTTCATCTTTGATCATATGTTTGGTATAGTTCTTCATTAGATGTTTCATTGTTTGTTTTTGGTATGTAATACACTTTTTTATTTGTGTATACTATTTATGTTTGGAAATTTGAAATCATAAACCTTAATATATACTCCCTCCTATCAATAATAAGAGTCGTTTTAAGATATTTTATTTTACCAAAAAATTAAGTGTCGTTTCACGAATTTCAATATAACTATTTCAATTACTTATGTTTTATTTGTGATTTTGGGTAGAATTTAATAATTCTTTTTGTAAAACACAGTAAATATAAGTGATGGACTAAAAAAAGAACTAAAATATGCTTAGTTAATAATAATAGTAATGTAAAATTAACCATGTTCTTAATAGGTAAATGATACTTATCTGTGGTCGGAAATATATATTTTTTAATATTTTCCTCTAAAAATAAACATTTATACAACTCAACTTTGTAACTTGGAATATTTGTTAAAAATTTTACTCATAAGTTCAATTAAGTTAAGTAACTAGAATCGGTTCTTACTTTGTAACTTGGAATATTTGTTAAAAATTTTACTCATAAGTTCAATTAAGTTAAGTAACTAGAATCGGTTCTTACCATGTGTTTAGGGTGAGAAGATATAAAAATAAAATAAATATGTTATATGATATATCTTGAAAATATATTTAATCATTTGGTAAAGATAACGGGATAGTGAAAGATTTGGTGTATATATTAAATACTAAATTTAAGGAGAATAGCTTGACAAAACATTCTTAAAGTAATGGCGGCGATTGAAGACGACGAAATCACTACGATACTCGAAGAACAGCGTGAAGAAATCATGGCGGCTAGAACCCTAGCTAGCGATCACGATTTAGCGTTTAATCTCCAAATGCAAGAAGCCCTAGCCATTTCTCGAGCAGCTCACACCTCCTCCGTTCCGAAATCTCGTTCCGACGACGCTGTAAAAGTGGATTTCACTACTGATGAAGAAGAATTTGACTTCACTTCTCTTATTCTTCAAGATATTGCTCGAGCTGATCAGGAGAGGAGAGATCGTGAAGTTGGGGAACAGGAAATGAAGAGACTCAAAGTTGATCTTGATCGTCGGATTCATGATCAGAAGTTTGCTAAGTATATCATGAGTATTCCTGAAGGAGATTGGAGTAAAAACGGTGATAATTACCAAAATCCTTACTCTCTCGGTGTGGTCGAGGGTTCGTCTTCGTCCTGTGTCGCTCCAAAGCCCTCTGCTTTCTCGTTTGTAGCAATTGGGGGTGAGAGCTTTAGGGTTTATTGTAAGGGCTTGGTGAGTGAAGAGATGATTGGTGATACTAGGGTAATGGTTGGTGGTGTTGGTGTGGCGATTTGTGTTGGTGAGTGAAGAGATGATTGGTGATACTAGGGTAATGGTTGGTGGTGTTGGTGTGGCGATTTGTGATTCTACGGATAATCTGATTTGGGAAGTGAGCAAGGTTTTGGGATCTGATGAGTCTAAAAGCACTGAAATTGCAGAATTGGAAGCACTTGTTCATGGTTTGGATGAAGCTTTGACCTTTGATTTGGGAAGAGTCACGTTTTTTATTGATCATTTCAAGGTCTTCCAATACGTAAGTGATCTTCACTGAAACCTCTTGGTAATTTTGAGTATGGTTGTTACTTGTGAGTATGTTCATGTCTTTGGATTTTTAAAGAAAGTTTACTTCTTTTAGTTGCTAAATTGGTGCTCTACAGTATTGGTCTCTCATTGTTTTGTTTCCGAATCCTTTTCTTATTACCTTATTTGCCATACTTAACAGCTAGTATGGCTTTGCATTCTTGTATTTGAACATTTGGTTTATATACTTATTTAACCTGCATCTGGATTATGCCTTTTTTTTCTGGAGTATCTTCGATCTCTAATGAGGAACCATTGAGATATAGCTATTCCCGTTCCTTTATGTTTATTGGAATTATTAGGCTATGATATGGTTGGTATGTTTTGGTGTGTAATCTAGGTGACGGGTAAGGTGGAACCAAGGCAAAGCGCGGTTGCGGCACTTGTAAACAAAGTGGCTATATTCCAAAAGAAATTCTCATACTGCCAACCATCACTTGTGACAAGAAATGATGTTAAGTTTGTCTTCAAACTTGCAAGAGATGCTATTGTGTCCCAAATCAAATGGTCTGAGGAAACTAGCCAAGGCAAAACTTTCAAGGAAACTTGTGTGATTTGCTACGAAGGCATCAGTGTTGACAAGATGTTCGCAGTAGATGGTTGTTTCCACCGTTTCTGCTTTTCCTGCATGAAACAGCATGTTGAAGTGAAATTACTAGGAGGGAAAACAGCTACTTGTCCAAGCGAAGGGTGTGAGTCAGAAGTAAAGGTCAAATCCTGTGCAAAATTTTTGGATCCTAAGTTGGTTGATGTCATGATCCAACGCAAGAAAGAAGCCTCAATCAATGTTTCAGATAAAGTCTATTGTCCATATCCCAAGTGTTCGGAGCTCATGGTCAAAGCCGAGGATCAATGTTTCAGATAAAGTCTATTGTCCATATCCCAAGTGTTCGGAGCTCATGGTCAAAGCCGAGGTCTTGGAGGTCTTGGAATACACCAAACAGTTTTTTGTTGGTGCAGAGGAATGTGGAGCGAGAAAATGTATGAAATGTAAGCTGTTTTTCTGCGCACAGTGCAAAGTACCATGGCACTATGACCTCACCTGCTCGGAGTTCACTAAATCAAAGAACTATCAGAAAGCTGGGGATGGAATGCTGCAGTCTCTAGCACAGAGCAAGAGGTGGAGACAATGCATAAAATGTAACAATATGGTTGAGCTTGCTTGGGGATGCTACCATATAACTTGCAGGTACTTTGTATAAAGTAATTGAAATTCATTAGAACAATAACACAGAGACCCTGTTTGATCATTTGTTACTATTGTTGATTCAATGAATGATCTTTGTGGCTTGTAGATGCGGATATGAGTTTTGTTACACATGTGGAGTTGAATGGAAGAACAAGAAAGCAACATGTAAATGCCCAATTTGGGATGAACGCAACATAATCCGGAGTTGAATGGAAGAACAAGAAAGCAACATGTAAATGCCCAATTTGGGATGAACGCAACATAATCCGTGACAGGAATGCTAATCCTAATCCACCTAGGAGGTGATTTGTTTGTTTCTCTGTTTCGTGCAATGTTAGGTGGGTTTAATAGGGTAAGTGTCAGGAACATGTGTAGGTTTTTGCATTTGGCTTTTGGAAACTGATCCATGTTATGTGTTTTTTGGTTTGGATCTTGTCTAGTTCGGTTTGTGAATGCTAAGGCCTAAGAAACTAAATGACATATTCTAAGGATTCAATGTTAAATTTCAAACTTGTCATCGCCAAATGAAGTATAATATTTCGTTTCATTTCTTAATATTTTGTTTATTTATCTTTTTTTTTTAACGATACATTTTTTGTGGCCTCGGACCCATATTAGAGTAAGGGAAATAAGGAGAGAGTCTTCATCTTCGTGGGTGCAGCTTGTAAGCTTGTGGGTGGTCGCCTTCCTTTTCATTACCGGTCCAGCATTATTTTTTGGTGTGTTGACACCTAGGTGATTCGAAAGGTCAGAGGTGGGGGTGGTTTACCACCTGGACCAACCCACTTGTCTTTGTTTATTTATCTTTATAGCCATTTTTTGGTAATGATTTTTAAGGCCAATATATGGCAAATTTTAGTTATCTTCATATAATAATACATAAACCTACTTCGTATTTTTTCCAAATTTTTATGTAATCTTCTTACCAAGGAAAAAAATTAACCTTTTTGTTATAGTATGAATTTTTTGCTAACACGGAGATTGTTCTGTTTCCGGTTCTGGAGGAGAAGAGTATTCCATCGGAGATTCCGCTTGAGGAGGAGGAGATCCGATTGTCGGTGCAGGTGCATGATGAATCGTGGGCGAATCTGCAGCGTTTACGGGTAGATCCGGAGACGGAGCCGGTGAAGATTTAGTCGGAATCTCACCGGAGACGAGCACGAACATTAGCACTATACCAATGATGATGATTTCGAGCTTCATTTTTCACGAAGTTTGAGATCTTCTCAGAGAAGTGGTGATGAGTATATTAACAAAAAAATGAAATGGTGATGAGTACGCAAAGAGATGAATAAAAACGAGATCTGAGAAATTATTTGACTATCGCTAGATTTGCGGCTAAGAAAAGTGTACGACTAATAAGAATGTGACACGTAAGATAAGAATAGTGAAAGGAGCGAAATACTTGATCCATTTAAAAGTTTTAAAAAAACCGGATACGCGTTTAAGTCAGCACGTGGGATTCACGTGAAAATCTGACTCTCACGTTATCTTATTCACCGCACTTCATTTTATTAATCTTGAGTAATAATATTGTACAAATCAGCACTTGCTCTGATAAATAACTGAGATATTTTGTGATTTGATTAGTCCTTTAAAATTTGTTTAATAAGACACAACAACAAAGTAATAA
>CM071721.1:14277722-14290156 GCA_036630335.1 Physaria fendleri | reverse complement strand
ATCATCATCATCATCATCCTTCAGACTACGAAGCCCAAGCTTAAACGCTATTCGTCTTCAAAGAATCTTTGACTTATACGACCAAAACGGCGACGGATTCATAACCGTCGAAGAGCTTAGCCAAGCTTTATCACGTCTTGGTCTCGACTCTGATCTCTCCGATCTCAAATCCACCATTGATTCATACATCCAACCTGGAAACAATGGTCTCAGTTTCGACGATTTCTCATCTCTTGACAAAACACTCGATGATTCTTTCTTTGGCGGCGGAGAAGAAGAAAACCAAGATGATTCTTCTTCCGCAGTTGAATCGGATCTCACCGAGGCGTTTAAGGTCTTCGACGAGAACGGAGATGGATTCATCTCCGCTACAGAATTGCAAGCGGTTCTTAAAAAACTTGGTTTACCTGAAGGTGGAGAGCTAGAGAGTGTGGAGAAGATGATCGTTTCCGTTGACCGAAATCAACTTGGTTTACCTGAAGGTGGAGAGCTAGAGAGTGTGGAGAAGATGATCGTTTCCGTTGACCGAAATCAAGATGGTTGCGTTGACTTTTTTGAATTCAAGAACATGATGCGCACCGTCCTCCTCGTTCCTTCTTGATCTCTCCTTCAAGAACATGATGCGCACCGTCCTCCTCGTTCCTTCTTGATCTCTCCCTCTCAAATTAAAAACAAATTCCCAAAATTATTATTTTTACTTATATGAATTGTTCTGACTCAAATATTTTATCTATAAAGCAAACTTCTTTTTTTTTTTTTTCAATATATAATATATATATATAATATAATTTATACTCTTGATAGCTGAGCTCAGAATGCTGCTTAATGGTGGCAATAGATATTTAGTGAATCTTTTACGTTTTTTCAGAGATGATAAGTGTAAACTTTCCGGGAAAATGATACATGGTTTTATTATTCGGATGGGACTAAACTGCGACATTTATCTCTGTAACCGTTTACTTGATTTGTATTGTGTGTGTGGTGATGGAGATTATGCACGTAAGATGTTCTATCAAATGCCTCTTAGAGATCTTTATTCTTGGAATGCTTTTTTGACATTTACTTGTAAAGTTGGGAATTGTGTGTGTGGTGATGGAGATTATGCACGTAAGATGTTCTATCAAATGCCTCTTAGAGATCTTTATTCTTGGAATGCTTTTTTGACATTTACTTGTAAAGTTGGGAATTTGGGGGAAGTGGGTCAAGTGTTTGATGGAATGCCTGAGAGAGATGTAGTGTCGTGGAACAATATGATTAGTTTACTGGTACGGAAAGGGTTTGAAGAAAAGGCTTTGGTTGTGTACGAGAGAATGGTTTCTGAAGGGTTTTTGCCTTCCCGATTCACGTTAGCTAGTGTTTTGAGTGCGTGCAGCAAGGTTCAAGATGGTGTTATTGGTATGAGATGTCACGGTATTGCTGTTAAAACGGGTCTTGATATCAACATTTTTGTTGGGAATGCTTTGTTGTCTATGTATGCAAAGTTGGGGCTTATGATAGATTATGGTGCACGAGTCTTTGAATCTCTCTCTGAGCCTAATGAAGTCTCTTTTTTGGGGCTTATGATAGATTATGGTGCACGAGTCTTTGAATCTCTCTCTGAGCCTAATGAAGTCTCTTTTACAGCTGTGATTGGTGGGTTAGCTCGAGAAGGTAAAGTGTTGGAGGCAGTTCACATGTTCAAATTGATGTGCAATAAATGTGTCCAGGTGGATTCTGTTTGCTTATCTAATATTCTCAGCATCTTTTCTCCAAGAGAAGCTTGTGATAGCGCAAGTGAAATCTATCGCAATGTGCTTGGGACACAGATCCATAGTCTCGCGTTGAGACTTGGGTTCATTGGAGATGTTCATTTGAGCAATTCGTTGCTAGAAATATATGCAAAGAATAAAGACATGAGTGGTGCAGAGCTGATTTTTGCTGAAATGTCTGAAGTGAATGTTGTCTCTTGGAACATAATGATAGGTGGTTTTGGCCAGGTATTTCGAAGTGAAAAATCCATTGAGTATCTAAAGAGAATGAGAGATTCTGGATTTGAACCGAATGAAGTTACCAGCAGAAAAATCCATTGAGTATCTAAAGAGAATGAGAGATTCTGGATTTGAACCGAATGAAGTTACCAGCATTAGTGTTCTTGGAGCATGTTTTGATTCTGGAGATGTCGAAACCTGTAAGAGAATATTCAGTATCATTCCTCATCCGAGTATTAGCGCATGGAATGCAATGCTTACTGGTTATTCCAACAATGAACACTATGAGGAAGCAATAAACAATTTCAGACAAATGCAGTTTCAGAACCTGAAACCTGACAAAACCACTCTGAGTGTGATACTAAGTTCATGTGCGAGATTGAGATTCTTGGAAGGAGGAAAACAGATCCATGGGTCAGCGATAAGGAGCACGATTCATAGGAACAATTACATAGTTAGTGGTCTTATTGCAGTTGTACTCAGAATGTGAGAAAATGGAGATATCTGAATCCATCTTTCATGATTGTATAAAAGAGCTAGATATTGCTTGTTGGAACTCAATGATCACAGGTCTTACACGCAACACACTGGATACAAAAGCTCTAATACTCTTCAGAGAATGCATCAGACTGGTGTATTGTTTCCTAATGAAACTTCATACGCTATTGTATTAGGTAGCTGTTCAAGGTTATGTAGTTTGATCCATGGAAGACAGTTTCATGGACAGGTAGTGAAGAGAGGATATTTAAGTGATTCATTTGTGGAAACCGCTCTAACTGATATGTACTGTAAGTGCGGTGAAATAGATTCAGCTCGACAGTTCTTCAATACTGTTTCAAGGAAGAACACGGTTATTTGGAATGAAATGATACATGGTTATGCTTATAACGGAAGAGGCGATGAAGCTGTTGATCTCTATAGAGAGATGATTTCATCCAGAGAGAAGCCCAACGAGATAACCTTCATCTCTGTGTTGTCTGCTTGTAGCCATTCAGGATTGGTGGATATCGGGCTTGAGATACTCAACTCGATGCAGAGAGATCATGGAATTGAACCAGAGCTGGATCATTACCTATGTATAGTAGATTGTCTTGGAAGAGCTGGTCGGCTTCAAAATGCAGAGGCACTTGCGGAAGCTACACCATACAAAAGCAGCTCTGTTCTATGGGAGATTCTACTTAGTTCATGTAGAGTCCATGGCGATGTACGCTTAGCTAGAAAAGTTGCTGATAAACTTATGCGCTTGGACCCTCGGAACTCAGCAGCATATGTGCTGTTGAGCAACACATATAGTTCTCTGAGACAGTGGGATGAAGTTGCAGGTCTTCAAGAATTAATGAACAATAACAGAGTTCATAAGAGTCCAGGCCGTAGCTGGATCACAGATAGCAATAATTTGGACTCATGATCTTGCAAAAAGCGTGTAATGTTCTTTAGGTAAGTACAATGTAAATAGGTTATTGAACCATTACAATGATTCTTATATAGTGAGAAAGCTCTCTGCTTCTGGATACTCACTCCAAGTTATATGATATTACTCTGAGGACATGCTCTCATACCAAAAGAGCGAAAAAACCACGACAATAATTCAATGGAATATGAGGGAAATGACCATTCAGATGGAGAAAACATTAGCAATCAATCACTCACCAAGGTATCTCCTGACCATCCCAAGCAAAGAACTTCCCGTTATCTTGTTTCTTGGCATTGTTGATGATGTGCAACAACTTCTGAACAGAGTACTCTCTTGTGAAAAGCTTTTCTTTGGGAACATTCCTTTGAAACGGTCGAGAAAGATCTGTGTCTACTGTACCTGGATGCAGTAGAATGCATACCACTGGATCTTTCTTCCTACCTAACTCAACCGATACATTTTTAGTCACTGCAAAAAGGAACAGTTGAAAACAGATATCAATAGTTTTGTCAGCTCACACAAATCAAGAATCCTCTAAAATATTATTCACAAATTGTACACTGATTGAGTGCAGATTTTGAAGCCCTGTAAGAGTGCCAACCACCAAGTCGGTTATCTCCAATTGATCCAACCCGGGCACTTAAATTGGCTACAACAGCAACATCTCTCTCAGTTCCACTACCTCCACCAGCCTTAAGGAGTGGCCACATATGCTGCAACACAGCCAAAGACAGAATCTTTCATGATTCATAGAGCCCATGAGACCATAAACAAGTAGATACATAACTTTTCGATTTGAATTCTTTTCAGCTGATAAAGAGTCTTTTACAGAATTTGGAGTGTGCTTACCTTCATCACTAGAATTGGCCCAACAGCATTAACCTCATAAGCAAGCATCAATGATGCTTTTTCAACCTTGTTCAACGTTGTTTCTGTACTGATATCAAAAGGGAAAACATCACGACGTAATTGATTAGTAATTCAAATAGAAAATTACTCATACCTGGCTGTAAGACACCAGGAATGGAAAGTATACCAGCTGCATTTACAAGTAGGTTGAGAGAACCATATCTTTCTCTTACAGATTCTGCTGATTCCTAATAAACAGATAACAACAATACATGAATATGTAGGGTGTAGCATGTTCTACACAACAAATGATGAGTCAACTTAGATTAAATAAAGAGGAGGGAGACATGTTTGAGACTAGCGACAATATTTAACCTCAATGGTTGTTTCATCTGTAACATCAAGTTTTTGAATAGAAAGTCTTTCAGAGAAACTGTTCTTCAATTTAGAGAGACTTGTTGCTTCTTTTGGATTTCTACAAGTAGCAATAACATACCCTTTCTCATTGTTCTCTAGCAATTGTCGTACCTAAAAGAAAAGTGAAAAGATATTTCAACTAAATCAGCCAAATTTGGATCTATCAACTGACAAAAAGTTCAAAGATTCGGAGGGTTGATTAGCTGAGAGAAGAGGGATGGATTAAGAAAAAAAGTTCAAAGATTCGGAGGGTTGATTAGCTGAGAGAAGAGGGATGGATTAAGAAAGAGGCTCACAAATTCGAGGCCGATGCCTCTAGAAGCACCCTGGACTAAAGAAACTCCACCTTCCCAATTTGGAAAAGAAGAAGATGATGATGACGATGACGTGGCGAAACCAGACACTCTCATCCTCCTCAGCGTTGCCTTCGCCAAAGACATCGAAACCAGCCACGCGCCACTGCTCTTCACCAGAGTGTTCATTGGGTAACGATTGGATACTTTTTTTCAGACGTTTGATTAAGGTAAAAAGAGTATGGATCATAAATGCAACCACATTACAACGCTATTGATACAGAAACTTAAAGACTTCAACTTTGCAAGTTTCAGACATAGACACAATTGGTTTTTTGGTTATGTAGATAGAAAAGGGAACCAATGTGCTGATAAAATATCCAAAGTCATCAAGCTTTGCCTTTGGTTATGTAGATAGAAAAGGGAACCAATGTGCTGATAAAATATCCAAAGTCATCAAGCTTTGCCCAATCTACTTTGCTATTATTGATGTAACACCCCCTGTTTGGTTGATCCCTTTGTGGAAACCGACTGCCCTCGTGGCTTGCAGAGCTTTAAGGCTACAAACTATCTTTTATGAATGAAATTATGTTGACATTAAAAAAAAAAAAAAAAAGGACTTTCAACTTTATTTCATTTTCGATCNCCTTGCTGAAATATTTTCTGTTGTCTGATCTCTTATACAATCTTATGATTATGCTTAGTCAGATACAATTACGACCCAATCGAAGATTTACAATTCCCCTATATAGTTAATAGGGCTTCATGTGTGATACATTCCGACATGTCTATTGTCTGGTACTCACCAAACAAGAAAACCTTACAAGCTTATCCTTACTCACAGACTAGAAAACGAGTCACATTACTGTGTTCCTCTGTGAAGTAACTCCACTACGCGGTTACTTGCGAGGAGGTCCTCTTCTTTATCTCTATCCCACCAGTTTCTGCCTGCTCTGCCTTCTTCTGGGCGCGGATCATTGCCCGCCTTGCGCGCGGTCGCATCTCTCTCCCTCTACGAGGCGGCATCACGAATGGCTCAAGTGGCTTGTCCCCAAAACGATGATCATCACCTTCAAATATTCTTAGCTTCCGATCCCTGTCCTATATCCACACAAAAGCAACAAAAAAAAATAAATAAAAAACAAAAATGGTGAAACTAAATGTTTAAAACAATGGTATATCTCATTTGATAAAGATACCCTTGTGAGGAGAGACGATCTAGTTGTTATAAAGCACCAAGAATCATATGCCCCCAACCCATGAGAGATTCCAACAAGTAACAGTAAAGCAAGATTTCGGGGTAATTTTCTAGGCTAGACTATCTCATGGATCTAACAAACTGGGGATTCAGATGACTAAAACATTGTTTCACTCGATAATAGTGTACTCACATCACACAAATTGATACTTGGAAGCATGCGCCAAACAGCATTATGTATGACCTCTGTTGGATCTTTGGCCATCTGATCTTTCAGACTCCGCTCTGTAAGGTGTCCCAACGTACCTAATAAACAGAATTCAAACCAATATTTGAATCTGATTGGTTGGTGTATCACTGTATCAGACTATATTAAATACATACATTAACAATGCTACAAGGGCCAATGGAGTTTTACAAGTCTAAAAACAGAAGCAAAAGTCCAGTTCCACAGAGCAATTCAAAAGAATGCCAAAAATGCAGAATAGCCCTTTTAATCATGGGTTAAAAAGGTGCTGGGAGATATATAAACATACAGTTTTTCGGGGTAAGTAATATACAGACCATACCAGATGGTAGGAATAGATGAAGAACTTGGATTCAATCTTTAAGATCTCACTCAGTCATGGTTACTTTTTATTAGTTGTCACACCAACAACAACATTGCTCACCTGCAATTTGTATGTTTCAGTCACTTCGTCATATCTTATTCTAATGCGTAAATAACAAGAACATTGGTGATAGAAAATTCTCACCAGCTTTCCACTTTCATCAACAGACATGGGGTTTTCTACAATAACTGTTTGGGTCTGAGAGGGTGGAGTTGACTGCGGGAAAAAAAAACATGAACATATAGTTAATTACTAAATCCAAAAGAAAGCACAAAATTATTACAAAATTTGATTTTGACAAATGACAACTCACTGTTCCGTTTGGTCGGTTAGTTGGGAGAGGCACTCTTCCATTTGCCATCTATGGAATATGAGATGAAAAAAGTTCAAAGATCAAACATCTTTATACTTAGCTATCCAAAAGAGAGATGATAGTACTCACATTAGTAACGAATTGACAAACAGCACATCTAACAGATGTTGCACCGTAAGGATACATGAGGGTCATCCGACAATATCCACAATTGATTTGTGAAACCTGATTGGGGGGTGCATAAGGAACCTGATTGGAGATTTCTGTCGAAGATATCAAATAAGTCAAACACAGTTTCAGCACACAAGCAAAATTAAAGTAAAAAATCCAAGAAGGAAGAGAAATCATCAAAATTTGGTTATGTAGATAGAAAAGGGAACCAATGTGCTGATAAAATATCCAAAGTCATCAAGCTTTGCCAAATCTACTTTGCTATTATTGATGTAACACCCCCTGTTTGGTTGATCTCCTTTGTGGAAACCGACTGCCCTCGTGGCTTGTAGAGCCTTTAAGGCTACAAACTATCTTTTATGAATGAAATTATGTTGACATTAAAAAAAAAAAAAAAAAAAAAGGAAAACACAGTTTCAGCACACAAGCAAAATTAAAGTAAAAAATCCAAGAAGGAAGAGAAATCATCAAAATCGAAACTACTCGGAGGTTATTCAAAGGTATGAATTCTAAGGATAGATTAGAAGAAACATTAATGTTACAATAAAATAAAATATTCCAGCTCTAACAAATGTTATGTAGGCCCTGGATGGACCATATCAAACGCTTTGTTATGTAAACATCTCCACAGAAACTTAAAGACCTTTCTAGCAATTCAAGTGACTGATTTGGATTTCACAATATTATATACCTGGAACAAGATTCGTAGTCTGGCAGCAAGAGCATCTTACGCTACTTGCCCCACGGGTATACATAAGCATTGTTCGGCAACCACCACATATAATATGAGTCATGTCCATACCTGTGTTCAGAAAACAACCAAGTTATAATCCAATTAGCAAAGTGCAGGTCTCTTTTATACCTCCCAAATTCTAAGAATAGACTCAAAATCATTTATAAAATCTGCAAATCACATACAGAGAGAAGAAAACGATACCATAAGGAGGATGAGGATGAGGAGGAGGAGGAGGAACCATATTGATAGTGTTACACAACGCACAACGCACATTAGGTGCTCCTCGTGGATACATCAATAAATTTCTACAACCATGACAAACACACAACGCACAACGCACATTAGGTGCTCCTCGTGGATACATCAATAAATTTCTACAACCATGACAAACGAGCTGGTCCTGCATATCTGCTATTTTCATCCATGAATCACATCAATAGAAGACCCACACAGATACTAACCCTACAAATTTCTCAATACTCAAACTCAAATTCAATGCATACGTCCGTCGTTGAAACAAAGCAATTAGCGATCGAAAAGAAAAACACACCTGATTTGTCCCAGGATTAACAAAAAGGAGCTGACTTTGAACCCCAAACCAAAATCCAATTCAAAGCCAAAGCTCCTGCAACCAAATCAAAGAAGATTTTTGTATGACATAGAAGAACAATTTTGAGACTAAAAATTAGCGAAATTTTGAAAAATGGAATCCTACCGAAGGAAGAAGGGAAAGGAATGAAATCCAAAACGGGGAATGCAAAAACCAATCCGAATTGAGAAATGGACAATAGATTTCGATTTTTATCTCTCTTTTCCACCAAAATGGGACCAAAATCTCTCTCCCGGAAATGGACAATAGATTTCGATTTTTATCTCTCTTTTCCACCAAAATGGGACCAAAATCTCTCTCCCGGATTGATTTATCTTTCTATTTTCGTAATTTACGCTCTCTTTTTTACCTCACGCTTTAAGGACACGTACGGCTTAAAAAACGCACCAATAATCTGTCGTTTCTGAACAGCGTTATCAATTATTAAATAACTAGTTATTATTTTTTTTTTGGTCGAAAAAAATAATATAATAACTAGTTATTATATAGTTTAATATTTTCGACGTGTAAAATTATTTATTTATTTTTTAACTCAATTTTCATTCATTAATAAGAATAGGTGCTCAGTTCAAAAACAAAAAAAAAATAAGAATAGGTGCCAATATAGCCAATAAAAACTACTAAGAGTTATGTGTATCCACAAGGGATTACAACGGTTTCTTTCTTATCAAGAGAAGGAGTAACCAAGAGGCACAAAGCCTACGCTAAAATCTAACCAAATTAAACCATGAAAGCTAAGAGAATTCCCTAAACGGTTATCTAGAAGAAAAGAAGTAGACATGCTACATCTTCTTTCCAAATGAAATAAACAATGACGAACAACCGATACAACTAGTTTAGTAGCACTTAGCAGCAACCAACTCGTGGAACACCTAAGGCCATAGCTAGAAGCTGACGTAGGGGAAAGCCTTCTCACCGAAGAACACATTCGCCTAGAGGATAGAGCTATGGAGAAAATCGCTTGCGGGTTAGCCGAAGACTAAAAAAAGAAGCGCGGCCCTCTCACGGCACCAGCAAACAGCGCCGGTGGCCGAAGAGGCAAGCTCAAGATCGAGATTTGACGGCTCTTAGGGTTTGGAAGGGAGAAAGTCGAGAGAGTTTTTTTTTAGAAGATAAGATACTACGTGTAAATTTATTCAAAACATAATTGATCTTGTTACATCGTAATTAGAAAAAAAAAACTAAAAAACAAAGAATAACGCTCTCGAATAGTTCTAGAAGAAAGATAAAAGTTCATCTCATTTGTTGTTTTGCCGGCATGTGAGGCACAACGATTATATTGCTGAAAAGTATTTTGGTTTGTAATTAGCTTACCACGGTTGACTCTTCTGTCTTCGGTGGTGGTGTCATTTTTTGCGATTTTTGTTTCTCGGCTACGGTGGTTCTCGCAGCGAAGTTATATTTGTAATAAGTGATTCTTTTCTAGACTTCGCTTTCTTTTCCACCTTGATTTTGTCACCGGTAAGCTACTACCTAGACTAAAGACTAAAAGAAGAAGCGCGGCCCTCTCACGACACCAGCAAACGGTGCCGGTGACCGGAGAGGCCAACTCAAGATCAAGATTTGACTGCTCTTAGGGTTTGGAAGGGAGAAAGTCGAGAGTGGGATCAACGATATTTTAGGTTTTCAGTTTAAAGATTCTCTCTGTTATTGCATAGATCTATGGTTTTTTTATCAAAAAAAAAAAATCGTTTAATCGGATTTTGGTTTAAAACCAAACCGACATCCGAAATCAATTTTAAAATCCACCAATCGGTTTACACATCCCAGTTCGGTTTAATCCGAATTTCAATAAATCGGTTCGTCGGATCCAGTTTAATCGGTTTTGTCCGATTGCCCAGGGCTTTAATCATTTACCACGAGATTTGTATCATTTATAATTATCATAATCTAATTAATCAATCTGGGACCAAGAAGAAATAGAGAATCATCTTCAGTGGGCCTTTCAAACGTAAAGGAATGAAAATGAATAAAAGAAAAAAAAAAAAAAAAAAAAAAAAGATTTTGTCACCGGTAAGCTACTACCTAGACTTTGTATTCTAGTTGTAACTTCACGCAAGTTATAACAGTCTTTATTTCCTTTCTGGTTCCTTGTTGGAATTACTCGGAGATGATGCCGACAAAAGGTAGATGCGTTTTTTCGAGGGTAAATTTGGAGATTTTAAATTTCCTTAGGAAGCTGATCATCTTTTACACCCTCACTACAAGAAAAAAGCTTAATACCCACCAACTATTTCTCACTAAGTTGTTGGTGGCAAATCCCATAATGTCTCGATTAATAATGCAATCTTCAATTTGAGATTTCTTTCTTTGCCTTAGGTCGTTTTATCCTCTTTTACATTTTAGAAGAAGCCTTCGTGGTTCGCTTTACATCCTCAATGATGATCAATCAGTTCCCTTCGCGAATTATTGTTTGAGTTTCATGAAACGACAGTTCGGTTCTCCTCCTAAGCTCGAGATCCCAAATCTTCTTGAAAGATCTCCTTAATTTTCTTATGACTCCTTTGGACTACTTAAAAAAAAAAAAAAAAAAAAAAAAAAAAAAAAAAAAAAAAAATAGAATTGGGCTTCAAATTGTGGGCAAGAAAGCCCATACTCAATGAATAAGACATGAATAAATTGATGTGACATAGGCTTTGAATTAGGGCTTTGAAAGGAAACAGTAAACGAGAGAGACCTCTCCGACACCGGTATCGGACGTTTGACGGCGCCGTTATCCCTTTCTTTTCTCTCAGAGAGAAATAGGGTTGAAGTTTAATTTCGTTTGCCTCTCTCTGCTTTTGATATCCCCAGTAGTTTTTATTGATCTGTGTCTGTCACAAAATGAAATCGGAAAAGGAAAATACGGTGATTGATGGTTCAAGAGACATTATCAGTACTTTACCGGACGAACTGATTTGTCACATCTTATCTTTCCTTCCAACGAAAGAAGCTGTTTCTACTTCTGTTCTTGCTAAAAGGTGGAAGCTTTTGTTTGTTTTTGTACCCAATCTTTACTTCGATGATTCATTATGTTTCCATCGTGCAACCCCTCCCAAAGAAAGGAGAAATGATTGTGAAAGTTTTAGGCATTTTGTGGATAACGTATTGGCTTTGAAAGGGAAATTGAAAGCTCCATTGAACAGATTCCATCTTAATTATGGACAGTGTGTTAGTGATTTATCGGTGGTTCATTGGA
Organism: Physaria fendleri; assembly: GCA_036630335.1. Lineage (NCBI taxonomy): Eukaryota > Viridiplantae > Streptophyta > Magnoliopsida > Brassicales > Brassicaceae > Physaria > Physaria fendleri. Next base: position 14,278,399 of record CM071721.1, on the reverse strand, counting down.
TTTCTCAAGTTTTGAGACTTGATGTGTTAGATATTGATCTGTACATCCCTTTCTCTTTGGATTTCTCAAGTTTTGAGACTTGATGTGTTAGATATTGATCTGTACATCCCTTTCTCTGGTGCTCTGCCTTCAAATATCTTTGTGAGCAATACATTAGTTAGATTGAAGATGAAGTTTATAGATTTTAATAGATATTGTGGTTTTTCTCTTCCGAAGCTTAAGACCCTCCATCTTGAATATTTTCGGGTAGAAACAGATACATTTAACCAGCTTCTTTCTGGTTGTCACGCTCTTGAAGAATTAGTGGTCGTCAATTTGAAGTTGGATAAGTTTTCAGTATCTGAACATTTCCCTGTGACCGTGTCTATCCCAGCCCTCAAGAGACTAAAGTTTTGCCTTTGCAAGAGATTAGGGGCTATGGAGGGTGTGTCATTTTCGTTTGATAATCCAAATTTGGTCTACCTAGAATATTATTCTGATGATATTGCGGGCAGGTTTGAACAAGTGAGTTTTGGATCGTTGGTCGAAGCTAAACTCAGACTTGGAAACACTTCTGACCCGACTGAAACATACAAGATTAACGTAGCAAAGCTTTTCAAGGGAATTCGCAATGTTAAGATCCTCTACTTGTCTGATGACACTCTCAAGGTACTTGCTTGTTGCCGTGAGGCAATACG
>CM071721.1:14216580-14239257 GCA_036630335.1 Physaria fendleri | reverse complement strand
GTTAGTCTATGGAAATTGAAAATAGACATGGAAACCTCGAGAGTAGCGGGGTAGGGTGTTACAGTCGAGATCCAAGTTTAGTTTGTAAAATAGAGGAAGTCGGATAGTACCTTGCCTTAAGAGTTAGGGCCAGCAATGATTGGGGGATTAGTGGCTAACCTCCAGTATTGTTTACCCAATAGTGTCAAATTAAAACCTTCAAGGTCTCTAAACCCGATTCCACCTTCCTCCTTGTGTTTGGTGAGTTTGTTCCATGAGAGCCAATGAATCCCACTTCTTGTTTTGTTATTTTTCCACCAAAATTTTGCAAATTTCTGATTTATAGGTGTGATCATTTCTTGGAGAGAAGATAACATGACATAGTATAAGTTGGGATTGCAAAAGCTACAGCCCCTATTAGCACTTCTTTCCCTCTTTGAGATAGATACCGATTATGCCAGGAATTGATGCATTTCTTCGTTTTCTCCTCTATAAAATGCAGTGTAGATGATTTTGTTCCTATGAATGCTTCCGGAAATCCTAAGTAAACCCATGTCCCCCGTCTTGAAGTATACCCAGTTCGTTTTTCACTAGGAGTTTATGCTCTTCTTCCATTTTTGAACCATATATGACACTTGATTTGTTGAGATTGACCTTTTACCCTGAACCTTCTTCATATTCATGCCATATATTCTGCAGAATAAACAGCCGTGTGTCATGTATAGAACTAAAAAAAAGACTACCATCTGCAAAAATAATAGATGAGATATCGCCGGAGCAGAAGGAGCGATTTGTATTCCCGAGAGGCTCCGCAGCAAGTCTGTCCAGTTAAGCCTTAGGATTAAGACTTCAGTATTGTCCGAATCATTTACATACCAGTTTTTTTGTAAAATCCCGTTATTCAGTTTTTGCAAAACAAATAAAACCGAGGAACCAAAAGAATCGAGACAACATTTTTTTCTCATCTCTTTTTTTTTTTTTAAACTCATTTTCTTTCACAGTTTTTGATGTTACTCCAGAATTTTGACAAAAATTATCGCATAGAAAATATCAAAACTATGGTTATAGATTCTAGTGTTGAAATAACAAAGCCCATCACACTACAAAATCATTTGAGGATTCTTCCTCACAATGAAACCTGATGAATCACTCAGAAGACTCTTTCTTCTTTTTGGAAGCAGACCCTTCTTTATTCTTCAGCTTAGCCTCTTTCCGCTCTCTCTTCAATCCCTTTGATTTATCAGGCAATTGCATTTCTCCAAGCTACACAAAGATCAAAGTAATCAGTTTAGGACGATGATGGTAATAATAATAATCTTCAGAATCGGGATTTGCATTTGTTGGTTTTCTTTTATTACCTTCTGATCAGGCATATAAATCTTCCCAATCTTCCCTCGTACTGCATCTTGATCAACGTTTTTCTCCTGTACAAACAGAGATTGATCATTCATGGGTTTCTTCAGATTTTAAGGAAACATGAGCTGAAACTTTATAAATCTTTTTATGTTTTGTATTACCTTCTTCTTTGGCTTATCCTTTGATGTTCTCATTGCTTCTTTCATTAGGCTTTCGTTAGGGAGACGATTACGTCTAATCACCAAGTCCATTGATGGACCAACTTCAACAAGCTCCATTCTAGGAACAATAGACCCGGACTTCTTAAGCTTCAATGCGCAATGCGTAAGGAAAACCTTAGTTGGGGATATAGCTGAACATATGTAAGCGCGGTCTAATCCAGTCAGATTTAGATTATCCACAACCTGCAGACAAATAATGAAATTTTATCCCTGGATGTAATGGAATTAGCTGCAAAAATAGGTTATAACAATCAAAAGCTTCACCTCGCCACGGAATAGATCAGTCAAGACTTCTTTTAGATGCTTAAGCTCTGGTACATTCTCAAAACCTTCACCAGTAAAGCAGATGAAAGGCTTTGATCCTTCATGAGGTGCAAATTTCTTGTCATAGGAGAATGATAGCAAAGATTTAAAGTTCTCAATCCCTACTTCTATAAGATCATAGACCTGGTGATCATACATTCTCCCTAGTACAAGATTGTCAGGTCTCTTCTTTGAATGAGAGCCATACTACAATATAAACATTCACCAATGTTAGAACATACATTTCCAAATAAATTTGTCAGACCCGTGATCATATTAGCCAATAACAAAACAAGTTTTAAGTCATACAACCATATGAATATACACAAAGACTTAGAAAACAGAAACATATGATACATTAGTATGAATCAAAATCACAGGATGGATAATCTCAATAACATTTTGATCTAAAACAATCAAGAATCAATGGCATTCATAGCTAAATTAAGAGGAGAATACAAATTATTAGGACACATAGCAAAAATCAAAAAACTAATGCAGAGATTTTCAGTTTACAAGTACCATAAAACAAAGACTGATTATATTAATGAACAGACAAATATCCAGAAAATATATATACTTACCACAAAAATGCTACAATCTGTTTTCTGAGAGAAGAACTGTAAAGAGGTTTCACCTCCATTCTCAAAAGGTCTAATATTCTCATTCCTCCTCGAGTATTTGATGGCACCTCCCTTCTTCAAACGGTATAGTTCCATCAATACAGAGCTAACCGTAGCGCTAGTCTTTGTTCCATGAAGTATTAACGTCTTCTTCCCAGTTTCAACCTACAGATTAAGAGGAAAATTTTTAAAAATAACAAATCAAACAATGATTCACTTCTCAGTTTTAGAAAAAGGAAATTACAAGAATCAAACGCAGAAGTAGAAAAAGAAGAGAACTCTCACCAACTTAGGAGCTCGACTTTCGAGTGCACGCTTGGCTTTGCCTGTCTTTGGAACTCGTATTTCCATCATGACTTGTAAATTACAGGCGACGACGGCTCTCTAAGAAAAGAGGAAGGAAGATGGCTAAAATGTTTTTCACGGAGTCTAGGGTTTTTAAGTTCACAATTTCGAAGAAACTTTAAAAGAATTGCAAATATGACCTCAAAACTTTTTAGTATTTTCTAGTTCACCCAATAGTTTTTTAGTAACTAATATCATCCAAATAGCTGACTCGGTCCATGAATTGTTTAAACCATCCGGGTTCAAATTAAGCAACGAAGGCCCACGAAACATAAAGACATTGATTTTACAGATTTTCTCATGGTTGAATTCTCACTTTTTTGTTTCTCTTGTGAATATGAAGAATGTTCAAGCTCAGAATATAGGACGAAATTACAACTCGAATTTTTACCAGAGATTGGTTTGAGTTCTCACTTTACATTAATGAATCATTGAAACTAGTTTGTACATTTAACACATGAAGAATTTGAACAAAAGAAACTTCATTTTCTTATTCGTTTCAATGTTTTTATTTGATATGCTTAAAAGGAGAAACACAACAAAACATATATGATGCTTCGTGTGAGATTTACAAGTTTCCCCTAAAGCTACCATCGATCTTCATGCCTGACATTGTGCAATTGGTTCTTGCTTCCCTGTTTCAGATACAGAAAGACGCAGTTAATAAACATTTACATCAACTGTTATTGTCACTCACTATTTTATACTCAAACAAAGCAAAGAATCTTTAACTCATGTGAACCTGATACACTAGGAACCAATAGATGTCTGCAGACAAGGAATACCTCGCATAGACTTCTCTAGGTCTTGTAACTGTCTGATGAAACCAGCATTAGGACTTGCCACAGGTCTTATGCTCTTTACGTGTTGCAATGCTTGGGATACGGTCATTCCGTATTTCTTCATGAGGTATGCAACAACTATGGTGACACTGTCAAGTAAAAAGGGTAAAACATTCAGGTGAAAAGATTTCAAGTTCTATTCTAAAATTGGGTTACTAAATCACTTGACAATGCGAGAAGGCGAAATATCCAAGAAACCAAACAAAACTGACCTCCGTGATTTGCCAACAAAGCAATGGACAAGAACACTACCACCTTGTCTCTTGGCTTCATCAATGAAATCAACACACTGATCAAAGTATATTTCAAGATTTGTGTCCTCCTTATCAACAACTATCACATAGAAACAAACAAGCAGACAAAACCATTTCATCTCATGGAAAAAACATATTCTTTGTTCAAGCATAAAACAAAGGTAAAAAAACCTTTTGATATGTTTATACCTGGAACAACCTTGTAGACAAAGTCATCAGGGTGAGCTGGTCTCAATGAACTAGCTACGGTCAAGATATGAGTAACATTGAAAGCTTTCAATACATTCTTATTAGAAGCTGCTGCAACGGATCCAAGATAAAGACCCTGAAATTCAAATTCAACAACAAAAAGAGCTATGATCTTGAGACAAAAAATTATTGGTTTGGTACCAGAATATTGAATTGTATGTGAAGAAACAAGAAAACGGCGAGTAGTAGTTACCTCTTCAATTAGAGAAGGGACATTGTCTTCTCTATAGGTACGAGCAACTTTAATAACACGAACAAGTGCTTGAATCTGAGTCTTCACCTTTTCGTTATACTGATCTAATCCAGGTAACGAAGATGAAGAAGAAGAAGAAGAAGATCCGCTGTCTCTAGAACTCCTGAAATAGAAATTATAAACGAGAAATTGAATCTCCATAAACAAGATTGTGATTATTTCGAGAATCAAAATCAAAATCTAGGTCATCAGGAATTGGGTATCGAAATTATGGAATCAATAGAATCCAATTAGTAATTCTGATAAAGAACAAAAAGGATGAATTCAATTATCAATAGAAGGAGAAGGAAGGAAGATCTTACATTTCAAAAAAGAAGGAATAGGAATCCGCCAAACAAAGAAAGAGTTCACAGAAAAGAAAAAATCAAATCTTTGAATTGGTTAAAGAGGATACCCGCAACTGCATGGTTCTCCAGTTTTATCGGAGAAGGAAGCGTTCAAAGAGGAACAGAATTTACTTTCCAACAGGGAATAATATTCTATCCAATTTCAGATCCGGTTTGGTATAAACCTTTAAAATTAAATTTTGTTAACATCTTATAGTGTCATGGTTGTTCAATTATCCGGTTAACATAATTACCAAATATATTTTGCAATTAATCCCCAAGAATATAATCCGAAAGTGATTTATCCATATTACCAATTACCAAAACCAATATTTGAAAACCACTTGGTAAACCAGGACAATACGAAGATCGCAATACCGGAGATTCAAACCTCAAGCTCTATCCCGAACATGGGCTACTTTTTCCCAAAGCAGATTTGATCGGAACTTGCAATTTTCCAACTTCAAATTCAAGAATTATGTAAACAAAAACAAAGCAAAGATCGTCAACAGAAAAAAAGAAAAATCTAATTACAGATCCAAATTGAAACAAAGCATTCACAACCAAGTAACCGAAACCAACGAATTAGAAAGCCCAGATTGTTCAAAAGTCGTATTAGATCCATAATAAAGAGTCTTATACTCCCCAGGAATCGCTTGAATCAGTTTAAAACGCTTCCTCTCAGAATCTTCAATCACAGAATCACAAAACGACCATAGAAGCTGAACAGATTCACTCTTTAAGAATCTTCTCTGTATTTTTCTCCCATCTGGTAATCGAACACAGATTCTACACACCACGCTTTGATCCAAATCTTGACTTGGTTCTTCGGTCAATTGTGGGAATCCAAACGCCGCGTTTGAAGAGAAAGAAGCCGTTTCGGTTTCTGAAAAGCATTTTGGGCGTTTGATTCTTCGCGTACACTCGGTTTCTAGAGCGGCTACGTCCACGAACGGTGATAATTTCTCCATCTTCGATTGACATTCAAGCATCGTGAAATCTGATCGGAGATATGTTATTAAAACCCTAAGCTTTTCATTGTTGTGTGGATTTTTTTTTTTTTTTTTTTTTTTGTTTTTTTTTTTTTTTTTTTTTTTTTCCTGTGAGCTTCTCGTTTCTTTATAGAGACGAGAGAGTGGCGTATTGGGTTTCTTTCCTTTTCTTGAAAATTGATTTATTTTCCTTTTCCTTTGATATTTTAATTTATTAGTTTTAATTCTTTAATCAGCAAATAAGAAAGAAGATATTTTCAGCCTTTTTCAATTAATTATTTAATTACAGTAATTTTATTATATAGTTATGAGAACTTTTAATATTTATTACTGAGTTTAAAACTAAAATAATGAGTAGGGAAAAAAATCATAAATGAGATGGTAATATTACACAGTAGAGGAGGCACAAGTGAAGGTGAAAGGACAACATAACATTGTGTTATATGTATTAACTAATGTGGATACTGGTTGGTTCGGGGCCAAGAGGATTAAGAATGGCTCATAAAGAATCTAACTTGATGAGCTTTTCCTGATTCGATATTCATTCAAAAATCCTCTTCAGTGGTGAATTCGTAGTTCTTACTTCCATTTTGGAGGTTCGACATAACTGATGCCTTTTGATACTCTCCCACTCTCTTCTCAAAGAAGTTTGTTTTTCCTCTGCAAAATTTGTCATATAAGTACCAAAACCCAATTGATCAATGAAGACAATAACAATGTTCTTATTAAGTTATCTTGGTATGTGATACTAAGTGAAGAGAATATCAGTGATTTTTGGACTACTTACTGCAGCGATATGAACTCCATCCAGTCAAATGGATTTTCTGCTTTGTAACTCCTTTCACATCCCAAGGTAACCTATGACAGATGAAAAGTAAAAGGATAAAGCTAATTTCATGTTTCGAAATGGCGAATACAAGAGGGAAAGCATATAGATTTCTTTTACCAGAAGACGGTCTGCGACAAATTGTATGTACTGACTCATGAGGTTTGAGTTCATTCCAATCAGATCACATGGAAGGGCTTTGCAGACAAACTCTGTTTCAATTTCCACTGCTTCTTGTACAATCTCATAAACTTTATCCAATGGAAGCTGCTTCTGAAGCAAACTGCACAAAGTATGATAAGGGTGTAAATAGATACAAACCTATTGTTTATGAAGCAGTGGAAATTGAGACAGTTTTGACTTATGGGAACCGTAAGCCACAAGCCGCTTATGAGCCAATGTGGCTTACCGTTACATATAGAACTATTCTCACCTGTACAAGAGACAAGCAAAGTCACAGTGGAGACCCTCGTCTCTAGATATAAGTTCATTTGAGAAGGTCAAACCCGGCATAAGACCCCTCTTCTTAAGCCAGAAGATGGCACAGAAGCTGCCCAAAATACATGAACGCTTATACATGAGAGCTGGATATAGATATGGTAGACTATTTATACTGATGATTCCAACAATGCCATGCAACAGCTCACGAAATATACCTTCCTGAGAAGAATATTCCTTCGACGCATGCAAACGCAACCAACCTCACAGCAAATGACACAGGACTGCAGAGAATGCTAGGCACAGTCAGATTACAATCTAGAATTGTTTTCTACAAACAAGTACGAGAAAAATTGTTTGTTCAACCAAATAGAGGATAATAAATCTGACCTCTCAATCCAATCTATACACCATTTTGCCTTCTTGGAAATACAAGGAATGGTCTCTATAGCATTGAACAATCTATTCTTCTCCTTTGGGTCCTTTATATATGTCTCCAGAAGTAAGCTGTACATTTCTGATATATGTCATTAGAAAATATTTTGAATCAGTTATATATGGTAGACCGAGAAAAAGAGAGAAAATTACAAGTTAAATCTAGAAAACAAAATCCTTCAAGCTCCTCTTGGGTACTAGTTACTACTTACAAGTCTTATGGCTTGATTTTAAGATGTTTATGTTCAGTCACCATGATCTGAGTTAAGACTTCGTTTTCTTTTACGCACCATAGCTAAATGGAATCTTAAAACACAAGGATTCCTATGTGTAGATTTTATCTGCTTAGTCTCAGTTTGATCTTTCCCTAAAGGATATCTCAGTTTTGCCGCAAATCCAAACTAAAAACGTTCAGAGATTATGCAGGTTTATATAGTAAAGATATAGACTACTTAAAACTTCTCCACTAACTAAGCCATACCTGAATGAATGTTCTCCATGGCGATTTGAAATCCATAGAAAGCGCGCGCCTGAAATTTTTTAGAGAATTGACTGTCTCAGATCAAACAAGTGTTGGCTCCAAGATATTCAAATCAGTCAACAGGAGTAAAAGTAATCGTTAAAGGACAGATTTTGTATCTATTCCTCACCTCTGGAACTTGGACATCATTCAAGAATCTAGCAGCCAAATTCTCCAAAACAATCCCATCTGATGCTGCAAAAAACGCCAGAACATGGCTGATAAAATGTTTCTCCGAATTTGACAAGGCTTCCCATTGTTGCACATCCGCAGAAAGATCAACCTCTTCAGCTATAATCCATTCATAGAAGTAAAACCAGATTGATAATAATACAAGAAGAAAACAGAACACTACTAGACGCATGTAAAAGGTCAGATTATAATACTAAACAACTAGAAGAAAACACAAAAGCATATCTAATGTTATAATACTAAACAACTAACAACCCAAAGAAAAGGAAAGAAAAAAAAAAAAAAATCTTTTGCAGTTCACTGTATCCACAAACACAATTTCATACTCAAGAGAAAGAATAAGAACAAATGAATTAAGCCAAGAAAGAGGACTAACCAGTCCAGAAACTAGCCTCAGCCTTCTTATACATCTCCCAGATTTGCTTGTACCTAATGGGAAACATAGTGAATCTCTGGTTCTGGGGTATCAAAAGGGGCTCTTCGGATTCTTCTTCATCCGTATCTCTTCTTTGACCATTCGTTAGCGAACCCATAATCACGCTTTCGTCTCTCAAATTTTGATTTTGATGTGGAGAAACAGAGGATTTAAATAGATAGTCGAAGTTGACCAAAGAAAAGAGAGACAAGGGGGGGGGGAAAGGATAAGGTAAAACCCTAAAAACCTTCTTCAAGTGTTTTTTGTTTTTGTCTGTTTGGGTGGCGCAATCGATTCCACTTGATAACCCGACTTGATTATCAAGGCGACGCTTAGGGAAGGGACAATACAAATAACCGCAGAAGAAAAGAAGGATATGATTCCTGACAGAAAAAAAAAAAAAAAAAAAAAATATGATAATTAGATAAAATCACAACTTGATTTTTATTTTTGCTAAAGTCGCAAATTTAACTTTCTTTTTTTTTTTTTACACCAAGCTAAAGGAAGAGATTATAACCAGCGTATTGTTTGTTGTGACCGCATTAGTCTGGCTTCTTTTGCTAAGTTGTCCACTTCCTTGTTATTCGTCCTGCTGATGTGTTTAAATTTGAAGTTCCTACCATATCTTCTTGTAATTTGAGCAATGTCGTCTAGAATGGTAGAGATTCCTCTGTGAACGAATGTGCTTCGCTGAGAAAGCACTTGTGCTTGATAGGTGTTGATAGAATCCCATGGAAGGTTATTGCCTTATAGCCTAAGGAATCAAGCTGAGTGATTGCTTTTCGTAGGCTGTATGCTTCTGCTTCGCTTGGGGATGAAATGTGAGAATCTGATCCCATACCTTGAATGATAGCTCTCCCATCTTGCGATTTCAAGATCCAACCATAGCCAAAGATGTCATTTGGACTAATCCAAGAAGCATCAGTATAACAACATAAGTTGTTATTAGGAATCGAATCCATATGCATTGTAGCAGATTGTAGGGTCCGATTTCTATCTGATGATAAGTGGATTACATTCCATTCCTCCATATCTGACCATGCTTGTTGAATTATTGAAGGGATATCCTGACGGATGTTTCAAAAAATAATGTGGTTTCGGGATTTCCATATCCTCCACCCAAGAAAGAAAGCAAAGTTCGATTGATGATTGGTATATAAGGCGAATATGAGTTCTAGGAATTCTATAAAATCCAAAGATGTATTGTAAGCAGATTGAAGATGCTGAATGCCTAGAGACCAAATTTCTTTTGTAACCGGACAAGAGAAAAATAGATGACAAACCGATTCCACCTTGGATTTACAAAGAACACAGATATTATCAACATAAATACCACGTTGTATTAGTGCAGGGGTTGTTGGAAGAGAGTCATTTATGACTTTCCACCAGAAGTGACAGAGTTTTGGTGGAATATTGATGTTCCAGATACGCTTAGAGAGGGAACAGAGCAAACTAGATGATGATGTGCCTGGACATGTGATGAGATGAGACCTAAATAGATGATAAGCACTCTTTACCGAATATTCTCCATATGTAGTTGGACAAACTAGAACATCAGGAAGGTTTGTGATACTAGGCTTAAGTTGTTTGACGAGGTTGACTTCAAGGAGATGAAGAAAAGATTGAAGTTTCGAATCATCCCAAGAGAAACATGAGGAGTCTAGTAAGTCTCTGACTTTAGAAATCTCAGAGGCTTTACGATAAATATCAAATAAGGCTCTTGGAGGAGAAGTTGGAAGCCAAGGATCTGAGAAAGGATTAATAAGATCTCCATTGCCTAGACGCCAAAAGGAAAACTGTTTTACAAGGTTGACACCATGTAATAAGCTTTTCCAAATAAAACTACAGGATCCCTTTAGAGAGGCTTGAAGTATGTCTTGTTTAGGAAAATATTTGCCCTTTAAGACCCGACTTAGAAGACTATCCGGATCACGGATAATACGCCAAACTTGTTTTCCAAGTAATGCAATATTGAAAGCTTTGAGATCACGAAAACATATTCCTCCCATTTGTTTTGATATACAAAGCTGTTTCCATGACTTCCAAGCAAGACACCTAGACTGATTTTTACCATACCACCAGAATGATCTGATTTTCGATTCAATCTTGGAAATAATCGTCTCTGGGATTAAGAAACAAGACATCGCGTAACTAGGAATTGCCTGAATAACCGATTTAATAAGGATTTATCTTCCTCCCGGAGATAAGAGTTTTGAGGACCAGTTATTGACCTTATTTTCTACTTTCTTGACAAGGAAGGCAAGTGAAAAACATGTTTGTCGACCTTTTAATTTTGGAAGGCCAAGATAAGTACCTATTCCGGAGGTACTTTTGATGCCTAATTAGTTAGATAAAGTAGTTATTTGAGAAGAAGAAGTACATTTTCCGAAGCAAATAGAGGATTTTTGAAAGTTTATTTTTTGACCGGAGATGGAGCTAAAAGTGGATAGAGTGTCTATAATGCCTTGACAATCTTCAGGGGTGGCTTGATAGAACACTAAAGAATCATCTGCGAATAGCAGATGAGTAATGGTAGGACCAGATTTAGCTGCTTTGAAACCTCGAAATTTTCCTGATTTCGAAGCTCTATAAAGAAGTTGGGAGAGGCCTTCCGAACATATTAAGTAGAGAAAAGGTGATAAGGGGTCCCCTTGACGAATACCGCAAGATGGAATGATTTCTTTACTTGGGATGTTATTGACCAAGACAGAGTATTTTACTGTCTTTATACATCTTGAAATCCAATTAATCCATGTATTGGAGAAACCCATTTGAGTCATGGGGATAAGTAAATACTCCCATTCTATTTTATCAAAAGCTTTGGAGATATCCAACTTTATAGCTATATGAGGAGACTTCCTTTTTCTGGTTCTAAGTGAGTATAGGAGTTCCGCTCCTACTATAATATTATCTGCTATGTTTCTTCCTTCAATGAAAGCTGATTAATTTTGAGAAATAATATGAGGCATGATGGGTTTGAGGCGGTTTGCTAAAACTTTTGAAAAGATTTTGTAAGCTACATTACAAAGGCTAATAGGACAAAAATGATTTACTTCTGTTGGGTTATTGATTTTCGGAATGAGACAAATGTTAGTTTGATTGAGGTCCAAGTCTGGATAGTCTGAGTGGAAGAAGTTATTCATACTCTGTAAAAGATGGTCTTTTATTGAATCAAAGTTTTGTTGAAAAAAAGAAGGAGGAAAGCCATCTGGGCCCGGTGATTTGTCCGGATTCATAGCAAAAACTACCGAATGTAGTTCATCAATGGTAAAAGGACTAGTTAGTTTGGTATTCATGTCATTTGAAATCGAAGATTGAATGAAGGCTAATCGGGTCTGAATATTGGAGGGGTTATCAGAGGTGAAAACTGATTGAAAGTGATGGTAAAATGTGTTTAATAATTCATGAGGATGGTGAAGAATGTGACCTGAGGTTGAGCGGATACTAGAGATGTTGTTTTTTGCTTTCCTTTGCTTCATACAATGATGAAAATATTTGGTATTTTTATCACCTGATTTTAGCCAAAGGGATCTACTTTGAATTCGAAAGTATTCCTCTTCTAGTTGTAGTTGGCGGGAGAGATCAGATTTGAGTGTGGAGATAAAGTGATAATTTGGAGAGGTTTTGTTGTGTTCATGATCAATCTCTGCTTCTAAACGGATAATTTCTTTTGCAGAGTTTGGTTGATGAAATTTTTTCCATTGAGTTAAAGAGATCCGGGTTTGTTTTAAAATGATGGACAAGGATGAAGAATTGTTTGAGTGAAGTGAGAATGACTTGGAGATAATGTCCTTCATACTGCTATGGGAAAACCATTGTGGATCATAACGAAACCAATTGTATTGCCTATGTTCTGAATTGAGGAAATTAAGAAGGAGTGGTCTATGTCGCTTCCACACCAGTTTAGGAGTCTAGAATGACTATCTGGGAAAAGTTGCAGCCAATGTGGATTTGCAAAGGCTCTATCAAGGAGAGTTTTAACAGTATATTTGTGTCGAGTGCCTAACCAAGAATAGTTACCTCCACGGATAGGAATTTGGAGCAGATTTAAGTGAGAAATGAAGGAGTTAAAAGCTAAGAAACTACTTGGTAACCTTTTTTTTCCTCTTCTTTTCTCAGAATTGTTGCGTATGTCGTTGAAATCACCAAGTATTAATCGAGGCTGATTGTTATAACAATTATTTAAGGCTTGATCAGAAAGTTCTTGCCAGAGTGCCATTCTCTCTTTTCGTTTAGGATTGCCATATACATAAGACAGAATAAAAGAGACTTCCATGTACTAAACTTGTAGTTCTATTAAGTTTTGTGATGGTGAACCGATCACCGTACAACTGACATCATTACACCAAAAGATAGCTAATCCTCCTGATAGTCCAACAGGCGGTAACAAAAAACGATGTTCGAACTTAGTTAAACAAGGGACTGACTCGACATAACTAGTAGCATTCTTAGTTTCACACAAAAGGATCATAAAGGGAGCATAAGTTTTATTTATTTTATATAACTGGTGAACTGTAGGGCGGCTCCCAAGGCCCTGACAGTTCCAGTGAACTAACCTCATGGTGCATGTGGTGGTTTTGCGGTGTCCACCTCCCCTGGGGTTTTGATTGGACGAGAGAGAGCTTCAGCTGAGTAGCATCTTCTGCTATAATTCTTCTTTTTCAGTGGTGTCATTTCGTCAGTGGCAAAAGTAGAAGAGTCTGGCTCTTTACGCTTTCTACTAGCTGGAGAGATAACAGTAACTGGAGTTGATGAAGAGTTCTTGCTAGATACTGAAGATGAGGAATTGGTAGAAAGATCTTGATGCTTCTGAAAGTGTAGTGGATTGGTGATGATCTGAGTTAACGGAGGTGGAGATATCACATCTTGATCTGTTACAGGTTTAATGTGATGAGATTGATCTGTTGGCTCCATTGAGTTAAGCTGAAGAAGAGTAGTTGCTGCTTCAGGAATTTGAGACTGATTGAGAGCTGGTTCTACATCTTGGTTTTGAGGGTAATGAAGGGGATTTATAGGCTGAGCTGATGTGTTGTAGCTAGGTAAAGAGGATGAATGAGCGATGTGGCCAGGTGTAATGTATTTGAGAACTTGAGAAGTGTTACAAAACCCAACGATGTCTGACAGAGAACCTGAAGGCGGCGTGGATGTGATGGGATTTTGCATGTCCTTTATTATAGGACCACGTGGCATATTTCTTGGAGAAAAAATTGGTGGGGGTCCACAATGTTTTTTCTTTGTCTGAGCAATGTTTCTAGACGATTCTCCAACGTAGAGACTACTCTGCCTCACCGGTAGAGTTGACGGGATCACTGGAGAGGGACTTAGCCTTGCTTGATCTTTACGAATGATGGCTGCAAGAGTGCTCAGGAAAACTTGAGGAGAAGGATCATCTGGCTCGGAATCAGAATCCGAATCTTCATCTGAGGAATCTTCCAAAGGACAGTCAATAGAAAGATGAAGAATGGAACCACATTTTGTACAAAAGTTTTTGAGATGTTCAAATATGAATTGAAGCAGAATCAAACCTTCACCATTACCAAAATCCATATTACCAACAAATCGCAGCTTTGTCTCAGATCTAATGTTAATTCGAACCCAAGCTTCCCCAATGGAGGTTCTTGTAGGTTGCTTAAACTTTGTCTTAACAGATTCTCCTATCATACTCCCAATATCTTTCAAAACCAAATCATTACGGTATAGAGTGGGAACGTTTAATACCTTGACCCATAAAGGAAGAATGTTAAGAAAATCTGGAGATCCCGAGTTTGTCCATCTGTCTATGATAATGAACCAGTTCCTAAAATTGTCAAATGATGAACAAATTTAACTTAAAATTGTCAAATGATGTGTAAGATGACATTTAATCAACATCAAATTTAATTAAAAATTGTAAAATTGATATGTAATGTAAGATACAACTTTTCAACATCAAACTTTTAGTTATAAAAAGTATGTAACTGATATTTAAGTCAATATCAAAATATTACATGAAATAATATTTCAGTTCGGTATTTTGTGTAATTAGTTACATATTTACATCTAGTAAGAATATATCATATAATCGATTAAGTTAAGAATAAACTACACCCTATAGCATAAATAAAAAGAAAATTACAATCACTACCACAAACCAAAAAATATTACATTTATTACCACAAATTTTTTTTTGTTTCCATATGTTTTTGTTTTTTGTTTACAAAGGATTTTTTGATTGTGCTACTATAATTTTTGGAATGTCATTGTGTTATTGTGTGTAAATGTCTCATAAGTTAAAACCAAACCATTTAATGACTCAAATGCTAGCAATTCTTAAATCAGAATAGAACCCGTGAATAAAAAACTGAGGGATTTAATGGCCGTGAAGAAAGGATAATAATACCATGAGGAAACCAACTGATTCTCAACGGTAAAAGACTCATGGATGAAACCAATAGACACACGTCAGATGAATGTACCTGAAGTAATTAAACACCATATTCACCGCAAGTAAAAAACAAGCTCTTTGTATAGTTAAATCTTATCTATTGTCGAAACTTATATCTTATTTACATAACCAGAGGAAACTCTTGTTAAGCTGTTGTATATTATTTACGTTGCTTTGGTATGTTCATAGCTAGAGTTTTCTCAAAATGTTTCGGTCCAGAAACATAGGTATGAGCTCAACTTAAAACACCTTTTATAAATTTCGTTTTTGTCATTTTGGGTCTCAAAGCCTAAGTTATATATTTTTTTTTTTTGTCAGGAGCCTAAGTTATATTAAGCCTGTTTTTATTAATAAAAAAAAAATTGTGGTCAGATGCCTAGAGTTCGAACCCCCAATGTAGATTATAATTATAGTGTATAGTCGATGAATTATCTTTTTTTTTTTTTCATTATGGCTCCCTAGCTGATGAAGTAGACGATGGTTCAGAAAACAAAACAAGAAGATGAATGTAACCATGGATCTAACTAGAATGGAGATAAGCAGTGGAATCATGTAACTATTGGAAATAAACTCTCTTCCAAAAAACTCATCAGATAAACTAAAATAAACGCGTCATGTTTAAGAGGTGGGACCTTGATCAAACCAAAAGGCATCAAAGTCATCGATTAGTTCAAGAAACAGATACAACTATAACTTTTGCTATAAATGGGTCCAACATGTTTGATTATGAAAAACGTTCTCAATTATAAATATTTCTTACTGATTTGGTCTTTTACATGCTAAGCACGTTGTTATCTCGCTATAAATTAAACGCCGAAAATAAAAATTCTTAGTTGTTTTTATTATACTAATAATTATGGCTCTAGCTTATATATACTAGTTCAAAGAAGTAGATTTGACACAAGTTTAGATATACTCAATTTATAGTAAAGATTTAATGTGAGATTCATGTATTAGTATTAAATATCATGCATCTGCCTCCACGTTCTAGATACGAGAAAACAGCAGCATCAGATGGGAATTGTTTTGATGTATTCAAAAGATGGGACTGTTTTGATATCTATATTCAATAGATCTATTTAGTACTTTTTTTTTCTTTAATGTTAATGAAATTTACATTTACCAAAAAAAAATAGTTATCAAATTTCAAAAATTGATAGAAAGGATAAAGTTATAACGTCATAGTATATTTATTTATCAAATAAATTACCAATATTTTAAATATATATAATTATCTTATTCCAACCCCACGATCTAGTGACCTTAATAGGATTTTTAGTCAATAGCCTACATGTTACTCTAAACATCTCGCCAATCCATCAATGAAACATGCAAATAACTAGCATAAGGAACTATAGGAGAATCACTAGGTGCAATTAGGTGATTAGTCTTCAATGCAGCCTGATTCCTAGCTAATGCAACATACAACTCATGAACCTCAGAACAGGGCGTGCCTAAGAAAATCAAGGCCACAAGTAAAAAAGTTGCTAAAAATTGTTGGAAAAAGTAATATAAAAGATTACATGAAGTGAGTATTGAACTCATTACCTATACTCTAATAAAAGTATCACTTACCACCATACTAAGCACAATTTCTAGAATAAAAATTGGCCGATTATGTAGATATTTTTTCAGAGACCGCAAACCCAAATTTGCCTTGCTTGGGTCCTTAAGGCAAAAAGGGAATTAAGACTATCTTTTTCTATCATGCATAAAAGAATATTGGCTGGTTCAACCAAAAGAAGTAGCTTCCTTTTCAAACTGCCATGGTCTCCCCAATAAGAGGTGACTAACCTACATAAAAACTACATCACACAATACTTGGTCTTTGTACCTATCAATACTAAAAGAGACTAAAACCTGCCTAAATACATATATTTCAGATCTATCACTCAAACATGCAAGTCTGTATGGCTTAGGATATGCAAGAATAGGCTAGTTCAACTTTTCTACTAAGTATGTACTAGAAAACTTACAACATGAATTGCCATCAATAATAAGACCACAAACCTTGCCACTTACTGTACATCTTGTATAAAAGATGTTTTTGGATGGGGTTATATTCTCAGGAACTAGAGCTGCATTGAATATCTCACTGAACGCAGGGTACTCGACCTCATACGCAGGCTTCTCTGCATCCTCCCCCTTTGGTTCATCTCCCTATTGTGACTCGATCTCTCCTAAAGATGTTAGGATCGTAGTTCTATGATTCAGACATTCTTTAGGGTAATGTCTTTGTTCCCTGCAATCAAGATACATGATATCACAAGTCTGCTGCAAAGTAATATCATTCCTTACCTCTACCCTAATGTCATTGGTTGGAACATTGGGTATGCCTCTAGCTCGTACGTCAGCAGTTGTAGCATTATCTGTAGGGCATGTTATAGAACCAAGAATGGGTATCTATGGGATCTGAGATGTTTGTGCCAGAAATCTAGATCTACTAACGCATGAACTCTTCATTTTGACCTGGATCTCAGCATGAATAGCTAGCTGCAACAATGTCTTGGATCCTTTTTAGTTCTGATGCTCGACCATGCGAACTATACGCTCTTGAAGTCCATCCAAGAAATGAGCCATCATGATCTCCACGTCATCCTCTGGTTGGAGTTTGTCTCTGAGATACTCAAATTCTTCAAAATACTCCTCAACACTCCTGCTATCCAGCATCAAATTGTTGAATCTCTCATGTAGCTCTCTATAGTAGTGTGGAGGCACACATTTGCGCTTCAGGATGTACATCATCAAATTTCATGATGGTATTCGACCTTCTATGTGTCTCCTACGCTGCTACATTTCTTGGTCCCAACATATCAGGGCATGGTTTGTGAGCTGGGCTATTGCGAACTGGACCTTCCTACTCTCTTTTTAGGCATGAACTTCATAGTCTATCCATTCTGCACTCCCAATATTCTTCGGGGTTATATCGGAACAAAACCAAGGTTCTTCAGTTCCATGCAAACTTTGAGCATTTTATCTTAAACTCATGAATCTTTTGAGGTCTTCCAAAAATTTTCATGCAATTTAAGGGTCGATTGAGCTATGGCTGCCACCCTATTCCCGATGTTCTATAGTTTGGCCCGAATTTCTCAATAGCTAACAAGAACTTAGCTATGTTTATGTCCTCTCTATTCCGTAAAACATAAATACAAGTAAAACAAAACTTCTGCCAAAAAAACTAGTAAAACAAAACGAAATAAAATAAACTAAAATAAAATAGGAATTAAATATTAAACTAATATGCAAACTAAATGCAATACAACTAATGATCTATCTATATAGTATTTGAGGAGTGCGAATTAGAAATAGGCTTCGTTTTAGAGATATTTACATGTGATTGCCACTGGAACTAAAAATAAATTTTCAGTTTACAAAAATTAAGTTATAATAAAGAAAAATGTTTTAATATTTATACTATTTTTTTTACGTTTTTTCAAATTAAATAGGTTTTAAATATATAATTTTTTTTCAAAAAATAGTACTTAGTTTTAATTTTTACAATTAGGTTAAAATATTTTACATATATTTAATTTTAAAAATTCAGTATATGTCCAAAATTATTTTGGAATTAAAATTAAATACAAATTTTTTTTTATCAGAATATCTATTTATAACAAAATAAATAAATATCTTGATAAACTTACATAACAAAAAAAGAAGTATCTATATTAAATTTATTCGCATTTTTATTTAAAATATTAAGAGATATAAAATATCAATAAAATAAATATCTATAGTATATTAATTCGCATTTAACACTTATTTTTATTGATAAAAACTTCTTCTACAATATTTTTAAAATTTTAAGTTTACTTTGGAATTTTCTAATAACAATATTATATTAACAAATGAAAGATAAATTATAACCAAAATACCTAAATTATATATTTTAGGTACTTCTAAGTATTAAATTTGTTTTGGAATTACGTCTGGTTAACGGGTATAAAAATTGTATTATTTTTTTTGTCTATGAAAAATTGTATTGTTCATGCATTTATGTAAATGATTATTTTTGATCATGAACTAATATTAAAACATGATACGGTTGATGTTAAAACTTTGAGTATCCACGATTATCGGATAAGGAGAAAAAACATTGGTAGATAATTATATATATTGGTAATTCGAGTATCCAAGAGTATCAGGTAAGAAAAAAAATTATTATATATTTACATAAATTGGTTTGGATTTGAGTTCGATATTTTTTTGGTTTGGGTCCGAAATAAATATTCAGGCTCAGATAATTTTTCTATTTATAAAAATTTAATATAATTTTATAAAACTGGATAATTATACTAAAGTAAATATCTAATATATTATAGGGAGACGATCTATTTACCCACTAACTATAGCCATATAGTAATATTTTCCTACCAATTATGACCCTCTTATGTATTTGTCCGCGAAACTAATTTGCAAAAATCTAAGTATCCATCATATGGTTGTTGACTATCTATTCACCCACGAATTAAAAGTTCGAAATCTATTGACCCATAGCGAAACTAATTGTGTTCGACACCAATTATAAGTGTGAGGGGACCCATAGCGAAACTAATTGTGTTCGACACCAATTATAAGTGTGAGGGGGAAGTAGATTTGCAACTTCAATTTCGAAGACAAATAAAGAGAATGTCATACTTGGTGGGGGAATATTATTATTATTATTATTATTATTATTTGTCAATCGGGGAAATATTACTATATAGCTATATTATATGTAAGACTTCTATCTATAGTTATGTTTTATATATTTTGGTTATTTCTAAGTATTAATTTTTTTGGATTTATGTCCGGTTAACGGGTAAAATTTTTATTGTTCATGTAGTTTTATATAAATTATTGTGAATTTGTTAATTTGATGTAGCTTCTGATCGGATATAACATATTTCTTTGTTCTTACTAATAAAACTTAATTTGAAATTGCGTTATACATAACACAACGTTGTTCAATTAAAATATAATATGATTTTATTATTGTAGACAGGAAAATAAATAAATTTTTTTATATTTTATGAATTATTAATTATATTTACTATATATTAAAATCTAATAATTCAAATTTACGAAAGTTATTAACCCGTATATAACCCAAGAATTTTCAATTAAAATACAATATGATTTTGTTATTGTAGACATACATTTTATAAATTATTAATTATATTTACTATTTACTTAAATCTAATAATTTAAATTTGCTGAAAAATATTCATCTGTGCTGTAGCACTGATCAAAATCTAGTTATAATTATTTAATCAAATGCAAATGCAAATAGAATGACAGCTCACAAAACTAGTCTAACTAGACACGCAACAGAAAGTCAAATGGACAATAATAGCTAGATGATTAAATAAAATACAACTAGATTTGACCCGTGCTACAGCACGGGATGAGAATTATTAGTTAG
Source organism: Physaria fendleri (assembly GCA_036630335.1). NCBI lineage: Eukaryota > Viridiplantae > Streptophyta > Magnoliopsida > Brassicales > Brassicaceae > Physaria > Physaria fendleri. Next base: position 14,218,860 of record CM071721.1, on the reverse strand, counting down.
ATTTGATATAAAGTAATTTGAATTTACAAACCAAAATCTGTATAAGTTTTACCTGTTTTGGGGTCGAAAACCATTTTACACATCGATAGATTCATATAACGATTTTTAGACAGGAACTTTGACTTCCGACTAAAACCCATACAGTAAAAAGTTTCTACCTGGATCTTCTATCTACTACGTAAATTGAAGAGATGTCGGCTAAAGCCGATGCAATGAAATGAGATCATCTACGACAATTGATTCGGAAGTTAAAAACAAATTTGCACGCAGATCTGAAGTGAAAAATGAAGGATCACAAAAAAAAAAAAATTAAAGACTCAATTCCACATGGATCAGGTTTACTGTAGACTTGGACAAAAATTATTCACGTGGAATCGTGAGGGGGTCAATTGACCCCACTAAATTTTATTACACATTATGAATTATATGAAAATTAGATTTTGATCCCCTTAATATTTTTACTAGTTTTTGACCCGTACTACAGCACGGGATGAGAATTATTAGTTAGATTTAATATATAGTAATTTGAATTTACAAATTAAAATCTGTATAAGTTTTACCGGTTTTGGGGTCGAAAACCATTTTACACACCGATAGATTCATATAACTATTTTTAGACACGAAATTTGGCTTCCGACTAAAACCCATACAGTAAAAAGTTTCTACTTGGATCTTCTATCTACTACGTAAATTGAAGAAATGTCGGCTAAAGTCGCTGCAATGAAATGAGATAATCTACGGAAATTGATTCAGAAGTTAAAAAACAAATCTGTACGCAGATCTGAAGTGGAAAATGAAGGACCACAAAAAAAAAAATTAAAGACTCAATTCCACATGGATCAGGTTTACTGTAGACTTGGACAAAAATTATTCACATGGAATCGAGTCTTTAATTTCCAATTGTGTGATCCTTCGTTTTTAATTTCCAATATCAGTACATATTTTTTCAACTTCCTATCTGTATGGGTTTTAGTCAAAGGACAAACATCATGTGTAAAAATCGTTATATTAAATTATTGGTATGTAGAGTAATTTTAAACCCGTGTTGAGCACGAGGTAATGTATTTTAAAAAAATCTGTATAAGTTTTACCGGTTTTGGGGTCGAAAACCATTTTACACACCGATAGATTCATATAACTATTTTTAGACACGAAATTTGGCTTCCGACTAAAACCCATACAGTAAAAAGTTTCTACTTGGATCTTCTATCTACTACGTAAATTGAAGAAATGTCGGCTAAAGTCGCTGCAATGAAATGAGATAATCTACGGAAATTGATTCAGAAGTTAAAAAACAAATCTGTACGCAGATCTGAAGTGGAAAATGAAGGACCACAAAAAAAAAAATTAAAGACTCAATTCCACATGGATCAGGTTTACTGTAGACTTGGACAAAAATTATTCACATGGAATCGAGTCTTTAATTTCCAATTGTGTGATCCTTCGTTTTTAATTTCCAATATCAGTACATATTTTTTCAACTTCCTATCTGTATGGGTTTTAGTCAAAGGACAAACATCATGTGTAAAAATCGTTATATTAAATTATTGGTATGTAGAGTAATTTTAAACCCGTGTTGAGCACGAGGTAATGTATTTTAAAATTTAAAACTATTATATGTATTTTCTTCAAGTTTGAAACAGTGGAAATTTGAAATAAATGATTGCTCGGGTTAAAGTTTTAACAGTGAAAGAATTCGGGTCTGAAAATTGAGGATGAATAAAGATTATGTAGTTTTTCCATATTTTTCCTTTACAATGATATTGTATAGTAATTTTTAATAAAATATACGATATTTAATATCGTAATTTTTAATAAAATATACGATATTTAATATCAAATCTATAGATATAACAAAAAAAACAAATTCGATTCAAAATTAATTTGTATAAATACATGATCACTATTTTTACCCCAACACCCAAATAATCATATTCGAACATAAACCAAACCAATTTTAGTTAGACTAATTTATTCGATCAATCTTATTTTAAAAAACTATGCAGAAGAAAAAAAATGATATAAATGAATTGCTACCATGTTGTTTTTGTGATGCGTTAATAGGAAGATAGATTTAAAGATTTACCATATCTTAAATTAAAAAATAAGTAAAATAATTGTTTTTTTTAGTGTTTAAACATAACTATACTATATTATTATTAAAAAATTGTATATTAAAAATATAAAACAAATATTTTATTATTAGATTTTTTCATATATATATATATATATATCTGGTATAAACACAATTTGTTTTGAAGTTTCACATAAATTTAATAA
>CM071721.1:14199862-14212101 GCA_036630335.1 Physaria fendleri | reverse complement strand
CACCTCCGCCTCGGCCACTACTAAAACGACCACCTCCGCCTCGGCCACTACTAAAACGACCACCTCCACCTCGGCCACCACCACTGTTATCCCTCGGTCTAGGCTCATCAACAACAATGTTCCATCCTCCCATTTCACTTCCATTTAATTCCATTGCCTTCTCTTTGCCTTCTGAAAACTCTACGTATGCAACTCTGATAACCAAAAACATATATATATTTGTTTAGATATATATAAAAATATTAACAGATTGTATTCACATATAGGAGGGAAAAAACTACAAACCCTTTGGAAGCACCGGTTTCACGGTCTGTGGGAACAGAAACCCTTACGATCTCACCGCATGAACCAAAATGCTCCCTCAATGAGTTCTTGATATCATTCTCTGACTGTGAAGAGTCAAATCCCTTCACGAATATTGTTTGAGCATCCCCACCACCACCACCACTTCTGAAGTTACTGCAATCATTTGCACAGGAGAATATACATATGAACAACTTCTTTGGCTGCAATTCAGAGAATCGGCATGACACACAAAATTAATTTCAACATAACACACCAAAACAAAACAGAAAGCGGTTATAACATTACAGTATTATAGAAGCAACCACAACGATTCTTACCTGTTTTGCATTTGATGCATCTACCATTTCGACATCAGAGCTCTGTTTATATAACAGTAACATAAAGATTCTATCAGTAAACAGAGTACATCTTTTGCACTTTTAAGTAACAAGAAATAGAGAAATAAGCCTAATTAGCTATTATAACATTTGTCAAAGATATCAAAGAGCAAAAGAACCTTAGCTCATACCTTTTTCGCTGGAGTTTCTTTCTCCTCTTCACTTTCTTCTTCCTCAGATTCGCTAGAATCGTCACTACTGCACTCCTTTTTAGGAGTCTTTGTGTCTTTCTTGGCAGGTTTCTCATCTTCACTTTCCTGCAAATATCAATGGACACATGGATAAAGTCGATAATTACAATATAGAAAATCCAGAGCTACTTGAAAAGAAGCATAAGATATCAATTGTGTGAATCTAACCTCATCAGAATCTTCATCAGATGAATCTGAGCTGATTGCAGCCTTGCTAGCAGCAGGAGCCACCGTCTTGGCTGCAGGTTTCTGTTTAAAAAAAAACCAGAACTAGCTTGAGTTCCAGGAAAAAATGGCTTGCATATCCAAAATAAGAGATCCACAAAAACAAAAAAAAATTGAATACTCTTGGTATCAGATAAAAATTTATTACCTCATCTTCAGAATCATCATCCGAGCCATCCTCAGAATCTTCAGACTCACTCTCATCCTTAACCTTTACAGAGCCATTTTTAGCAGCAGCAACAGGCTTCTTTGTTGCAGCAACTTCCTGAAATTTTGTCAACAGCCAAGACTTTTAGCGCAAATTCAAATGATAGAAGGCTTAAAATTCTACAAGAGGTAACAAAATCAACCTCGTCTGAAGATTCTTCCTCAGAAGATGGCTCATCTTTAGACTTCTTAGCAACAGTTCCATTAGTAGCAGCAGGGTTCTTGGGTGCAGGTTCATCATCTGAAGATGAGTCATTAGACGACTCATCACTGCTTGAAGCAGCCTTCTTGGCTGGAACTTTCTTAGGCTGAACAATTAATAATTATCAGAAACGCTCGCACCAAAAATAAAGGAGAACAGGACTAGTGAAGATGTATTTATAATCAATTGATTCTTGTTTGGGGCATAAGCGTCCTTCCCGTTTCTTCATCTAACGATTGTCTCTTCGCACGGGCTACTTCATCTGTGCCGTCCACGTGGAAGATAAGACATTTTTATCTGTGCCGTCCACGTGGAAGATAAGACATTTTTCGTACCAAGTTGCGACTCGATAGAAGTAGGTCAAAGCTGAGGAGTGGCGCCTCCCTCCCTCTCTATCCTTAATGGGCTTGCAAATTTTAAAGGCCTTTTTAGTTGGGCTTGTTACAGCTTCATCATCACATAATCTACAAGCAGCCACTGTCCTATCCGGATTCGCACGGTAGACCGGTTCGAATTGGATATGTTTGTTGACTTGTAAGTTAAACCAAAACCGTTGAATCTGGGTTTGGTTTGGTACTCGTCGTCTGGGTTTAGTGTTGGTAGGTGGAGAACTTTGCAAATTTGCGAGTCCATTTGCGCACAAACAGAGGAAGAAGAAGAAGACCACAAAAGCAATTACCAATTAGGCATTACTATATGGCTTAACCCACCAACCCCCAAAAATATTGCTACCAACTCCAATCTCTCTTCTCTTTAAACCTTTCTCAATCTTCTTTCTCTTGCCTTGGAATCCTGATCATGGCTTCGTCTCTCACTTCCAAATCCATTTTTGGATCCACCAAACCCGGTTCTTCTTCTCTTCCGTCGGAGCTTCGTCGTCTCTCTTCTTCCACCGTTCAGATCTCATTCCGTACCCGAACCAGGAAGAACTTTCGTGATTCGTGAGTTCTCTGATTATGTTATATTCAAGCCTTTGCCTGTATCTATTCGTAAAGAAGAAAGATGTGTAATGAACTTAAATCTTTAGGGCAGTTCTGGTTGATTGAATTGATTCATATTTCCGTTAGGAAAAATAGGGAGAGATAGAAAGTTTAAAGCTTTTAAGAGTTTTTGGAATTTTGGTGTGTGTAAATTTGCAGAGATACAAGCTACAGGAAGCTCATATGGGACTCATTTTCGAGTCTCTACTTTTGGAGAATCACATGGAGGAGGAGTTGGTTGTATCATTGATGGATGTCCTCCCCGGATTCCACTCACTGAATCTGATTTACAATTGGATCTTGATAGGAGGTCTTTCAAGGAACAAAGCTCTTATTATGACCTTCATATGATCCCTTGATTCGGGTTTACATGTTGATTTTGCTTTTATTAGGAGGCCTGGTCAGAGCCGGATCACCACTCCTAGAAAAGAGACTGAATGTTGATTTTGCTTTTATTAGGAGGCCTGGTCAGAGCCGGATCACCACTCCTAGAAAAGAGACTGATACTTGCCGGATATCTTCTGGAGTGTCCGAAGGTCTAGTTTTAGTTCATTTTCCTCGTTTGAATGTCATTAGTTTCTCACCCTTGTTCTAGTTTCTAACTGTTGAGAATCTATAAAAAATAATGCAGGAATGACGACAGGAACACCCATCCATGTGTTTGTGCCAAACACAGATCAGAGAGGACTTGTAATTTTTTTTCGATTTCTCTAAGTAAATTTACTTGATATTGAGATGCTTACCGTTGGTATTTTAAATTATATTAGCACCTAAGGTAGAATCTGATAGACTTGGTTGGAGGTTTCTTTAGGCTCTAACCTTTAAGAGACTTTGGATTTTCAGGATTACAGTGAAATGTCGGTTGCCTATAGGCCATCACATGCTGATGCAACTTATGACATGAAGTATGGTGTTAGATCTGTACAGGTAGCAAACTTAGTTTCTTTTTTTTTTTAACTTGTTTTTTTTTAACTTTTTTAACTTGTTTATATGTTACTTTTTTTGTTAAGATTTTTTCCGCAGTTTAATGGCATTATTCAATTTAACTTACTTTGAAAGTGATACTTTTCAAGGGTGGTGGGAGATCTTCAGCTAGAGAGACCATTGGTTTAACTTACTTTGAAAGTGATACTTTTCAAGGGTGGTGGGAGATCTTCAGCTAGAGAGACCATTGGAAGAGTTGCTCCTGGAGCTTTGGCCAAGAAAATTTTGAAGCAATTTGCAGGAACTGAGGTGTGTTCACTTTTTCATTTTGCACTTTTCAGTGGTCTTGAAGAATTTTTTCCAACCTTCTGAGATTTTCTTTGTTCTTTCATTTCTCTCTTTGTTTTCCTGAATGTTAGTATATCCTTTTAAATAGAATGTCCCTCAGTAATTTAACTTCGTAATTCAGTTCTACAGATTCATCCAACTCTTTCAAGTTTGCTTCTGGACTTTTCTTATGTTTGTCTCTGTTATTTTTTTGTCTCCAGATTCTTGCTTATGTCTCGCAAGTCCATCAAGTTGTACTTCCAGAAGATTTGGTAGACCACGAGAATTTGACACTCGAACAGGTATAGATCACTTTTTGGAAGTATAACCTACATTTTTTTTTTTGGCGAGTAAATGTCATATTGTAACAGAGTGAAAACCCATTTTGGTGATCCCAATTCTTACTGTTAATTTTCTGCTACTTTCATACGCCATTATATTCATACTGGGTATAGCATTTCTGTTATTACTTTTTACCAAGGTTCTTCTAGTAATATTCTTACCTCATTTTGTTTCCAGATAGAAAATAACATTGTTAGATGCCCTAATCCTGAGTATGCGGAAAAGATGATAGCTGCGATTGATGCTGTCAGGACAAAAGGAAACTCTGTTGGTGGTGTAGTGACCTGCATTGTTCGGAATGCTCCACGTGTATAAACTCACTATACCATGAGCTTAATCTGTGTCACTGTTTGATTGTATGAAATTTTTGAGAATGATTACTAAAACTACCATGCGCAGGGGCTTGGTACACCGGTTTTCGATAAGCTTGAAGCAGAACTGGCAAAAGCTTGTATGTCGCTACCTGCAACAAAGGGATTCGAGTTTGGAAGTGGCTTTGCAGGTATAGAGTGTTATGTTTTTCTCATATGTGACCAATTTAAAACAAATACCCTGGACTCTGGAGCAGTATAAATCATACGTGATAAGCCTGTAGGTACCTTTTTAACTGGTCTTGAACACAATGATGAGTTCTATACCGATGAGAATGGAAGAATACGTACAAAAACAAACCGATCCGGTGGAATTCAGGTTGGCTAAGTAATAAATTTGTAGATAAACTACTTTTCTTCTGAGAGATTACTAATACTTTTCTTCTGAGAGATTACTAATATTGATCAATTTGCGCAGGGAGGGATCTCAAATGGTGAGATAATAAACATGAGAGTAGCCTTCAAGCCAACATCAACAATTGGAGTAAGTTTGTATTAAAAGCCTCATGCAGTACAGTAACAATATGAACATAACATCATTCAACACGTTAATGCTTTACAGTAACAATATGAACATAACATCATTCAACACGTTAATGCTTTCTTTCTAATGTACAGAGAAAGCAGAATACTGTAACCAGAGATAAGAAAGAAACTGAAATGATTGCGCGTGGCCGCCATGATCCTTGTGTTGTTCCACGAGGTTATTATATACACTTAAAACAATTGAATTGAAATACTTTAAAGACTCAGGATTGTGATTGTAGTTTTGGATGTTTGTTTGTTTGTTGCAGCTGTGCCAATGGTTGAAGCAATGGTGGCTTTAGTTCTTGTGGATCAATTGATGGGGCAATACGCACAGTGTCATTTGTTTCCAATCAATCCAGAGTTGCAGGAACCTCTTCAGACAGCTCCGGTCGAGCAGACACAAAATGCTTCTGCTTTCTAAGCTTAACTCTATAAGATAGAGGGAGTGAGTGAGAGAGTACACTTTTTGTTGTGTGATTATTTTATGAATAAAAATGTTTATTTTTGTGCCTCGGGAAATTTACTTATTGTATCCTAAAACTAATTGTGGTATTGTTATTTTAATAGTTTCTATATAATCGAAAAACATATCTACTACATACATGTAACAAACTATACGAAGTGGCTGGGTTTCCTTGTGAACCGAGTTATGTCTGGTTCTTTCGTTACTTGGTTTTCTTGGTATCGTCTTTGTCATGTTGGAGAGCGACTGGAGCAGCTGGAATGCTGAACCACCACTCTTTAAGCCGCCGCATTAGCCGCTCTGTGCTTGTTCTACGTGGTGGCGAATATCTGGTGAACAGTTCAAGAAAGACCAACAGAATCAAGTTGTTCCAAGATAAGAATACCATCATCAAGGCAGCAATCACAACCGCAACTGCAAACTTCTCACTAGCCTGCAGAAACGTTTATAATCACGTTTTCGAAGATTCAAGATAGAGAATAAAGGTTCACGAGAGAGGAAACCTGTGGGAAAAGCGAAAGTAATAAAGCTCGGAACTTGAGGAGAACAATGTTTGCGTCTTGGATTAACTCTTCCAGCTGCGAAATTGCGTTTTGGACCGCTAAAAGCTGTTCCATTGTGTTCATAGGAGGAGGCACAAGAACTTTTAGCTCCATATCATTGCTTTCTCTCTGTTGCTCAAATATCGCGTCAGAACTATGAAACCCGCTAAAAAGAGAGAAGCCATGGCAAAAACATAGCGCATCCATCCCCTAAACGAAAAAACGGATCAAAACGTGGAAGGAAACAAAACAAAACAAACAAACACAAGAATTCAAAATATGAAACCTGTAAATTATGAAAGTAGAGAAGAGACAGAAAACAAAAGACTTCAATGGATCATCCCAATACCTGTAAATTATGAAAGTAGAGAAGAGACAGAAAACAAAAGACTTCAATGGATCATCCCAATATGCAGTTCTTTCTTGATTGCTTAACCGCTTTCTCCAATGGGTTTACATCTCCAACCATTACCTCACCTACCACAAGACTACTACTACTACCCTTTGGACTTGTTGCTCCAAACATCAAACCCAATTGTGAAACCATATCCGATGCTGACACTGACTGCAATTTCCCTGTCAAAAGAAGTTGTTTTCAACATATAGTTCTATAAGACCAGGTAATATATAGTTTGCAGAATATGTAATTAAAACTTACCTGTGTCTTTGGCTTTGTTTGTTCGGTCAAGCACTCTAGAACTAGTCATCTCTGCAAGTGTCTCCAGAATACGATCTCCACCAGGAAGCTGATCGCAGAGATTATACGGGAGAATATTCTCAAACCGCACAGGGATTGTTAAACCGAGTTCTTGAATGGCTTGCACTCGTAAAATACCGAGCACAGCTTTTGAGATAGCTTCTTCTTTCGCAACATCAGTGTTGATCTTGAACTTCTTTATGTATCTGTGAACGTACAACACTTCTAGGATTATCTCAAGCCAGTAATCTCGTCGTGTGTGTCCCTTGAGCTCGGGGAACTCCATTACTACTGGTTCTGGTCTATAAAAGAAAGCCATTTATGCAACCAAATCGACATGAGAAGAAGTGGATACAACACAGAGCTTTTGAATTGACGTAATGATCATTCCTTACAGTGAAATAGACTTGTAAGAGATAGCCTTATCGAAAAGTCTAGTGCCCCAAGGACCGGTTAACTCAGGTTGATAGCCTTATCGAAAAGTCTAGTGCCCCAAGGACCGGTTAACTCAGGTTTAATGACTTGTTTCAGATCTTCAGATAGGCTATAACGCTTTGGTGTATCAAATGACACAACCTTTATAGCCTCAAAATAGAGTGAATGATCAGTCAGAATCAAGCGACCTTCATTTAACAATACTTAATTCAACCAACTGTATAGAGAGGTATTTACAAAATTTCCATACTTGTTTGTGCAGAGATAAACATACCTGGCCATGTAGATATCCCAATATGTTCTAGAACTGGTTGCGTAGTAACAGTCCCATCGACCTCAAGAATCTTTTCCCCTTTTGATCGAACACCAGAAAGGAAAGATGATTCGGACTGGCTCTTCATCTTCTTTATTGCTCTAGAAAGTAATCCTAGATTCAGATTTCAAGATGTTTTCTGAAGAAAGGATGGAAGATTTTACCTTTCAAGTGCATACAAATACTTGTCATAAACGTAAAACTGAAGCCGAACACTGTTTGAGGCAGAAGTCAGCATCCCGAACAAATTCTCACATATGATCACATCAGATATTATAGGAACTGCTGGAGCAATCCGAGAAAAGGCTTCTAAACCAACAGTCGGGTCTTCATCAACCTGCTTTCATGTTTGAAAATAACAGGATCAAGTCTTGACTCAATGGACCACAGAGACAGAAATCAAAAGTGCTTACACAGAGTAATGCCTGGCTAGCAGCAGAAGGAACCTCCCAGGCAACCATCATGTCAAAAGTTAAACGCCGAAACTTTTTATCGCTTAGATGACCAGTTACTCCCACAGAGAGTGCAAGTGCCCTAAAACAGCAGTACTCTAGAAAGTTTCTTGGAAACATTGAAGGCTGCTTTACAGATTCAGACGCCTCTTGTTTGAAACTATCTTGTAGCTCACTTACAGAAACACCAAGTATTCTGTATCAAATGTTTCCCATTACAAAATAAAACCAAATCAAAAGCTAGTTTCAGCATCCATTACATAAACAAAAATGATTTCAATAGCATATCAAAAGCCAGCTAGCTCAAACTAATCAAGACTCGAAATTTTTTTCATAAAGGAGAAAACTTCATATGAGCCCTCAAAAACCAATTCAATTTTGGGTGGATTAAAAAGTAACAAAAAAGAAAGATTCTTACTTTGAACACCTGCGAATAACCACATTAGCTACTGGAGAAAGCTCAGGTATCCAATTTGCTCCAGCCGAAGGAGAATTCTCTATCTCCTCTATTTCTTCATCGAAAGAACTTTGCTTCCCAAGCAACCATTGAAGTGAGCTATCTTTAACCAGACCTTCTAAAACATCCCGAGTTCTGCTCGACATACTTGGATTTCTTCACCTAGCAAAATCCAAAGATGCATAGAGAAGAAAGGCGGGAATCATGAGTATGTGTGAACACTTCTGATCAGACTTCCAAATTACAGAGAAGTAAGATGTTTTCTCAACTAACCCACAACTTTAGATTGTTCTCCCACACTCCTTCTACAATTTTCAATCGAATTGAGGGTTTTAAGCTCTTGTTTGTCCAGATTCTTCCGTGATTTGGGGTTTATCGAAAAAGTGATAAACAAGAGAAAGCGGAGAAAGGGAGACGGTAAGAATATCCGGTGTCTTCTTCTTCATATTTGCCTATTCGATGAAATGATAAGACACGACTAGTTCCACGTCAGCAATACGTGGCCTCATTGTATTTACGTGACGTCAAATACATTGAACGGCTCAGATTTGATCCAAGTTCCACGTCAGCAATACGTGGCCTCATTGTATTTACGTGACGTCAAATACATTGAACGGCTCAGATTTGATCCAACGGCTTTTGATTACTTAGAATTTTATTCATACACGTGTCTATTATCGATCCTCGACCGTTAGATCGTCCTTTATAATGTCTCTTTATCCTCCTGCTCGGGCTTTAGGGTTTTTTTTTCTTTTCGGATTAGCTTTAGTGTCCTTCGGCTTCTGTCTCAGGTGTGTTTCTTACGCACGGAAGTTTGTTTATTTAGATTTGGGAGATGGATTTATTTGTTCTCTGCTAGTTGTATTTCGCCCTAAATTTTCATGTCTAATTGGTTTATTGTTATTTTGTCCAAAAAAGAAAAAGAAAAGGTGCGCTGATCTGTAAAATTTCATATTGTTTCTTGCATTCATGTAGCTTCCGAGGTATGCTCATGTATGAGCAATGCTAGATTATTGTGCTTTGTATATGTTAAGACTTGAGTTCATTTTTGTTGATTATTGAAATTTTAATTGTCTAATTAAGATTCTTGGAAGTTTGTATATGTTAAGACTTGAGTTCATTTTTGTTGATTATTGAAATTTTAATTGTCTAATTAAGATTCTTGGAAGGTTGCATTTGAGAGAAAAGATGTTTTCAGCACAACATAAAATTCACAAGGATAAGGGTTTGGAACTTACCGAATTGGATGAGCAAGTTGCTCAGGTTTGATCATTTGACCTTAATATTATGATTTTATAGCATTGTCGAAAGTTTCAGAGATTCTGATATCTTTTGTTGACTTTAATAGGCTTTCTTTGATTTGGAAAACACTAGTCAAGAACTGAAAATTGAGTTGAAGGATTTGTATGTCAACTCAGCCACGTGAGTGAATTAGGTTTTGTTTATATTTGTATATTTTGTTTTCTACATTGTGTTGTTAATCTAGGAGAAAGATAACAACTAAAAATGCAAGCCCTTTTTTTTTGTAGTCAAGTCGATGTGTCTGGAGGACGCAAGGCGATTGTTATAAATGTTCCTTTCAGATTGAGAAAAGCTTACCGGAAAATCCATGTTAGACTTGTTCGTGAACTTGAGAAGAAGTTCAGTGGAAAGGTGATTCTTTTACCTTTTATTATTCCTATTAAGTGTTTCGAGTTGCATTTTGTTTGACTCAATGATGATTGATGAAACTATAGTTACCTTAAGTATGAGTTATGTTCTCTTGGGTTATATTGAGAGAAGAAGCTTTCTATGTTTCAATTCACTGGCTTGAGAGTCACTGCACAACTGGTTAGCTCTGTTGTTCTCAAATCTCAATGTCTCTCATCTCTGTGCTTAGGATGTTATCCTCATTGCTACAAGGAGGATTGTGAGGCCGCCTAAGAAAGGATGTTATCCTCATTGCTACAAGGAGGATTGTGAGGCCGCCTAAGAAAGGCTCAGCTGCAAAGAGACCACGCAACCGTACTCTGACGTCGGTCCATGAAGCCATTCTTGATGATGTTGTCTTACCTGCTGAAATTGTTGGAAAACGTACTAGGTATAGACTCGACGGTACCAAAATTTACCTGCTGAAATTGTTGGAAAACGTACTAGGTATAGACTCGACGGTACCAAAATCATGAAGGTGAGTGGAATCCAAAAGTCATTATCCCATTGTCATTAACTTTCTGATAACATAATTGAAAAATTTGTGCGTAATGAAGGTCTTTTTGGAACCAAAAGAAAGGAACAACACAGAGTACAAGCTTGAGGCTTTCTCTGCGGTTTACAAGAAGCTCACTGGCAAAGATGTAGTCTTTGAGTTTCCCAACACGGAGGCCTAAATGATGAAATGAAACAGAGGGAATCTGTTGTGCTCTCAGATAATAAAGTCCTCTTTTTTGGTTTGGTTTCAATGTGTCAATACATATGGTTTATATTTGTGAAAATGTCAGTTTTTCTTGGTAATTTTGAGTTTGATGGGCAAAGAATCTTTTCTTGATGGCGTTGTAACTATTTCGTCTTGGTGGTCGAAACTGTCTAGCATATGCCTAATGCGCACTCTGTATTATCTTCTTGAAGGTGAGTGGAATCCAAAAGTCATTATCCCATTGTCATTAACTTTCTGATAACATAATTGAAAAATTTGTGCGTAATGAAGGTCTTTTTGGAACCAAAAGAAAGGAACAACACAGAGTACAAGCTTGAGGCTTTCTCTGCGGTTTACAAGAAGCTCACTGGCAAAGATGTAGTCTTTGAGTTTCCCAACACGGAGGCCTAAATGATGAAATGAAACAGAGGGAATCTGTTGTGCTCTCAGATAATAAAGTCCTCTTTTTTGGTTTGGTTTCAATGTGTCAATACATATGGTTTATATTTGTGAAAATGTCAGTTTTTCTTGGTAATTTTGAGTTTGATGGGCAAAGAATCTTTTCTTGATGGCGTTGTAACTATTTCGTCTTGGTGGTCGAAACTGTCTAGCATATGCCTAATGCGCACTCTGTATTATCTTCTACGTTGCTTTTCGTTTTAGATATTAGGATACAATAGACTGAATTGAGTTTTGTAGAATCATGGATCGATATAGTTGTTCTCTGGTGTACGAGTTAGTATCTTCATACTCCTCTAGATTGAACATAGGGTTCATGCTGGTAGCTGTGGCAAGGTCAAGGTAGAAGAATATAGATCATGTGGTTTTAGCTGTGTTTTGTTGATTGTCTGTAGTAGCATTGTTGTTTTTGAAGATATGGGTTGATCAGAAACCACTGATACGAGACAGGGCTCGATTTATGGCTGAGAGTTTAGATCTTTATTATCCATCTTGTACATGCGTAGCATCCGATGCGTTTCAAAGGTTGACAAATGTTACGGAAAAACACAACATCTGTAGATGTTTTAACCGCAAATGTTATTGGTAGATGAGATGAACAAATTCATTTGGGCTTTCAGTTTGTTTCCCTACTCAGATCTGGCTTCCACATCCTTGAAATAAGCTTGTCCAGACAAATCTAGGTGTTGAATGAACTTACGTGTTGTATAGCCTTAAAAGAGAGTAGATGGCTAGAATCCCACTTTGTCATAGAGGGTAAGAGACTGTATAGCAATAGCCAAATTTTTTTATGTAGTTGTTTCTGATATAATTTGTAAGAGGGTAAGAGTGTATAGCAATAGCCAAATTTTTTTATGTAGTTGTTTCTGATATAATTTGTAAGAGCGATACGACTAAAGTAAGATATCATAATTATGATAGAAGAAACATACATAACATTATAGCATATGATAGTAGTGATGATCATGATCATCACTCATTATTATTCTAAACATTACCACTTTTTAACTAGTAAAAAATCACTCATAATCAGCAAAAGATGTCTGCTA